>JAOVVB010140191.1:0-12064 GCA_028570985.1 Heterobranchus longifilis
GCCGCGCCTCTCTCAGTCTGTGCTGCGCCTCTCTCAGGTGCTGCGCCTCTCTCAGGTGCTGCGCCTCTCTCAGTCCGTGCTGCGCCTCTCAGTCTGTGCTGCGCCTCTCTCAGTCTGTGCTGCGCCTCTCTCAGGTGCTGCGCCTCTCTCAGTCTGTGCTGCGCCTCTCTCAGGTGCTGCGCCTCTCTCAGTCCGTGCTGCGCCTCTCTCAGGTGCTGCGCCTCTCTCAGTCCGTGCTGCGCCTCTCTCAGTGTAGCGAAGTGGAAGCTTCAAATGATGACCAAGGCGCTCACAGTTCAGTTCGAACATTTACTGCTTGAATAACATGGCAGTATTACAAAAGGGAACACGTAACTACAGGCATAGCGGCCATAGTGCATCACATGTACTCGATTACAAACAAACTAAAACTAGCAGACGGCAGCATCGCTTTCTCTGTTGCACTTCAAAATAAAAGCATCTTCCGTTAATCATTCACCAAAATAAAGTAGTTATCAGCAAGTGATGATTTACATATTTTAGCTGTATATTTTGATTAAACATAGATTTAACATGGAATACATTATAAATGTTTTTAACCAAACATTTCACAGCACTGAGAGGAGGTAAGGATTATTTTTCTCACCAAGGTTTAACTTTTATTTTGTCTTGTAGACAATGCAAACATAGTAGTATGCAATTATAAATGTTGGTAGTAAGATTGTGAACATGCAGCAGCTGCGTCATTGTAGTAAACTTTGTAAATGCATTTTTGCTGCTTTTATAGTAGACACGTGTTTCCCAGTGCTAGTGTTCTCTGTGTTCATCTGCTAACAGGGGCTTGATGACCAGCGTCTGGGAGAGACAGCATGTCACACATACCGTTTTTGTGTTTTTTATTTCACTTGTACAGGTATGTGCTTTCTGTCTGTTAATTATTTACACTGTATTTATACTGGCTGTATTTAACATGCTTAGAATTCACATGCAATTTAATGCATTTATATATTTTATTTAATTCATTTTCACAATGATATTAAAGAGCATTTTTGTTGTTAGTAATAGGAGGTCTATTAGTCATGTGATATGTAAATTAGCAGTCCGCGCTGTGCTCGCTAAAAGCTTGATGACCCGCGTGCGTGGGAGAGACTGCATGTGACAGAGCCTTTTTTGTGTTTTTTTATTTGACTTGTACAGAGATACAACTACCATTAAAAAGAAACCAGTAGCAGCTTGTGGTCCTGGTCCTTTCTTCGAGCAGCACAGCCACAGCCAGAACACAACACAGATCAGAGGTTAATGGATGTGCATCCAGCCAGACATTAGACTGCTGCAACCCAGGCACACCCATTACATTAGCTTCCTCTGTATTGTGGTGTACACAGGGATGTAATGTGGCGGGGAAATGAGAAATGAAAGGAAACGTGCACTTGAGTAACACAAAGGTTACCTGACAACGAGTGCAAAAACCACCAAAAAAAATATGGAAATAGTAGTACAGTAGAAGATTTGCAAGACTGGCCTCAGATATGCATCATTTTGTTCTGTTGTTGTTACCTGACAATGACTCTGCAACAATGTAGCTGGCCACACTCAGATGTTTGTAGCTTTTGTCGTCCGTAGTGTGAACACAGCAAAAGGGACAAGAGGAAGTGAGACCAGAGAAGCAAGGAATATATGAATTTGATCCAGCCAAGTTAAAAAATACACCACTAACAGATGAAGATAAGTGCTGTCTTCTCAAAAATTAGTGGCTCAAACATAACCATGATTACCCCAAAACAAAGTTTGGTGAAAAGCAATTATGCTATAATATAAAGTGGGAGGAGAAATATCCTTGGCTTAGATATTCAGTTTCAGAAGATTCTGACTACTGTGCTATTTGTATGTCTTTTAGTAAAAAAAAAACAACAAACACCATTTTCACAAACGAAGGATTTCGAGACTGGAAAAATGCTACTGGGGAGAAGTGGGGAATCATTTCAAACCATGGCCTCTGAGCTTGCTGTTGCACAAGGGAAAACATGAATTCTGTGCTCAACAATGCCTATGCTACATAAAGCATGACAATGGAGCTGAAATAAATTTAGAGTTCCTAGATTTCTGTCCTCTTGCCAAACAAGATGCTGCTTCTGTTACAGAAGCCATCCTCTCTCAGCTGGAGAAGAGTGGTCTGGAGATTGAATATCTCAGAGGGCAGGGGCCAGCACAATGAGTGGACATGTGACTGGAGTGCAACAACACATTAGAGAGCTTCAAGCACTATTCACACATTGCTGAAGCCGCGCACTAGCCCCCCTCATCAGGAACACCATGGCTACCATTGAGAATGTTGCAGTGTTTTTCTCTGCATCTGCTGTTAGGAACAACATGTTACAAGAACAATCACAAGGAAGTAACGAAACACAAGCAAGTGACAAAAGAAAAACAGGAGGCATCCCACTCATGTCGGAGACTGGGGTTCCAGAGAGAAGACGGTGGGTCAGTGCAGCCCACAATGCACTCATAGAAATAGAATCAGGAACATCATCAAACTCCAACAAGGCGAGCAACCTACGACACAGTATAGAGTCACTGCTGTCACAACATCCAGTCATTGAGTAAAGAGTTGACCTTCTGACGGCATACAAAGAGGCCAGAACACTAAGGAATGAGGAGGGCTTCAGTGAAATGTATGAAAAGTCAACAGAACTTGCCAGCACCATTGATGTGGCTCCAGCAAAAAAAAAAGAAGAAAAGTGTGACCAGCAGGCAGCAGAACAGAGGGAACACACCATCACCGTCAAAACATGTGACTAATGCCAGCTAAACACCAGGTTTGTGGAGAACTCTGAGTCCGCTGTGCTTGCTACATACCTGATACCTTCAGCTCTGTCCAAACAAAAGAGAAGCAGGAAGGATGGTGTCATGATACAGAGAGGACATTACAGGTGGAAGGTAAAGAACCAGCCTCAACCAGCGCTGGCATCAACTACAAAAGAACTATTGGATCACAGACATGCAGTACTACCCCAACATCCACTGCATCCTCTCCATCTACCTCAAAAATGAGCTGTACTCTCTACAGTCAGTTCAGTATATGACCCTGCACCTTTTGCACTAAAGGCAAAACAGATTCTCCAAGACCTTTATCAGGCTAAGAGTGTGGATGGGATACAGGATATGACTGAGCTGGATCAACTACAACATTTGCAGGTCAGCAGATGTTTGAAACCCAATGGTTTTGGCCAAGGGGAAACAATACAGTTGCATTACTTGTGTGATGCCAGTGGCTATGGCACTGCCAGAAAACTCTTCAGCATGAAAGATCATCAGAAACTGTGTTTTCTGTAGACAAATGCAGTCTAAAGTTGGAGAGCAAAAGATGGCAGATCTTCCACAGGACCAGATTTGCCACCTTTTTGCCTCAGTTGGCATTTTGGACATTTTGAGATAAAGCTTGGTCGGTCCAATGTGAAATGATGGGGTGTAATCTTCACTTGCCTTAGTGTAAAAAACATCAGATCTGATCAAGGTACAAATTGTATTGGTTGGAGCTTGAACGGTCATTAAAAGAAGTCAATCATGACAAAAGAAGGAACAAAGTGGATCTTTAACTTGGCAGCAGGCGCTCACCACGAAGGCATACGGTATGGGGGAGACTCATTAAGTCTGTGCTCTGTGCTGAGAGTTCTGGAGGAGATGGGTTCTGAGAATACCTTCATGCAAGAGTGAAAGAAGTGGAATACTATGAAAAGGAACTCTTTACCTGGAGACCTTGTTGTTTTTGTGGATGATTCGGCTCCCAGATACTCCTGGTTCTGGGGCCAATTCTAAAGACTGAGCCAGGAAGTAAAGGACTAGTCCGCAGTTAAAACAAGTGTACAGAGACCTGTTGACAAGCTGTCTGCTCCTGGAAGCTGGAGAGTAGTCTTGAAACAAAAGATGTCAATGGACTTTGACATTTTGATGTAAAAAAAAAAAAAAAAAAAGATAAAAAGAATTGTGTGTTTGAATATTGGCTCTATTTATTAGTTGCTGCTGTATTCGAAGCGATTGAATGTTAGAGCCAGTTTTGGGGTTGATTACGAATTATATTCTCACAATTTGCAAATGTATTGAGCTGATGTAAATCTTTTCTTTTTGATTTATGAAATGACATGAAATTAATATTCTGAGTAATTACTTTCGGATCTATTGTGATTAATCATGGTGATGATGATGAGCAAAACTCTTTTTGTACGTAGACAACTTACGTACCAATGTTTTTGACATTAGGGCATTTCTAAGTCTCTACTTAGAAATACCCTAATGTCAAAAACATTTGATTTGGGAAAAAAAATTATCACTTTTTCAAACTATTGTTTTTACTATAGATATACTGCTGTTTCTTTTGATATTATATTTTCTTTCATATTTTTACATATAATTCTGCACTTATTTTGTATGAAACTTTACATTAATATTTAAAATGTACTGGTGATTTTGTATATTTACATTTTATCTTTTGTATATCCTTTGGGTGTGGTTTTTAATAAGCCATTACAGGTTTCTACCACACCCTCACACATACTTTATATTTGTTCATTGTGATTTGTTTTTATGTGTGTGAAACATATAAAACAAAACAAGTTCAACCAAAAAAGGGTTGAAGCCAGCTGTTTCCTGGGCATGCGAAGGTTTATGATGATGATGATGTACTTTGATGTCTTAAAGAACATTTAAATCAGACAGGTGACAACATTAAAAACAAGGTCATGGAACTGAAAAGAGGGAGAGACAAAAAAGTGTGTGTGTGCATGGATGTAATGTTGTGGTTGTTACAAAATCCCACGGCACTCCGCTTCTTGACGTGTTACAGTGCCCACTGTAACACGTCAAGAAGCGGAGCCCTGTTAAAGAACAGGCCATGACACCATTCCTACATGCATCTCAGACCCATTAACTGATGGTATTTTTCTTTCATTTTGTCTTCTCTTCAATCCAGATTTAAACTATAGCACACACACACACACACACACACACACACACTACGACCAGTCCATCATTCATGGTAATCCACAGAATACACACGCAAGGTTGATCCTGACTGTTCAGACACCTGTCCTATCAGACGTGACGCAGAGGACACAGATCAGACAGATGTCTCATTCACCTGACACACACACAGCTTAGTGTTTAACCCCTTTCTCTCCTCTTGTTTCCTGTCCTCCTCTCTGAACCATACAGTATATAATCCACGTGTATATGAGCATTATATTTTAGTACAACTACATAGAGGACTCCTGGATGATGAGCTCACTGGAAATGAGCCTGTGTGTTTTAGAAACAGCAATAAAACTGTTGCTACGTGATGCAATGTTCAATAATGGTCTTCACATGACATCCATTGTTAGACTCCATGCTTTGACACAATTATCACATTACAGAGAACGTCTTTTACTTCTGGACAGACACAACACTCTCATATGAGAATTGGATGAGTTTGCTGCCCGATGTTTCTTTCAAAAATCATTCAAAAATCAAACTTGATAGAACATTACTTTACAAAATATAAACTTTGGACATTATGTGGCCTCATTCTGTCCCTCCATTCATGAGATTCACTGGTCTCATGCCTGTGTGCGCTGGCTCAGATTCTGAACCAGTCATGTGTCAAATCTGACAGAAAGTTAAAAATAAAGAAATAAAGAAATAAATGTTCAGTGAACAATCAACGATTCAATCATACAGCAGCTTAGTATGTTTAAGTATCCACTTAAGATATGTGTCTACAAAACATCACACGGCATCAGTAATTACAATACTTAGAGATTTTTCAGGATTGTGAAAATTCACTGGAAACTAGCCAATCCCCTCATCATTGTTGTAAGTGACAAAGGACTAACCACCCCCAACTCTCCATCTATTAGAGTCTCCTAATATAGTGCGAGCACATCACAGCCCATAATAAGCACCCAAAACTCACTTGTGCACTACTCATAGGGCAGTGCTCCTGTTAACTGTTCCATCTTCACGGCTCCAATGAATGACCAAATATTGTTAGTTAATAATGTTAATATTGTGTTAGTCAATAAGCATGCAGTAAGTATGTGTGGATATTTACGTCCTTGTAGTAACTCTTTCCATGTAACCTGCTGCTTTCACAGGAAAAGGATGAAACTTCAAACAACAAGCATGTAGCCACAGAATCTCTGCTTGGATTTACAATGTGATTTCCTTCAGTACTTCAGCGTTTCATTCCAACTGTAGGCCTACAGAAAGGATCACCCAAAAGGAACTCTTCAAATTGAACACAGAAACACATTAGATGTGAACTCACCCCATTTGAACATCATCATGGTCAGCAGTACTGTCTTTAGATTCAGATGAACTTTCCCCAACTCCATGGTAAAGCCTCTGATCTGGATCTGTGCAAGACCACGAGGTAAATGAAGAAAAAGCAAGTCCTAAAGTGGAGACATGCTGCTGTGTGTTGGAGAAGCTCCTCACTACAGTACGTTGCCCAGGGTTTAGAGGCTGGCCATGCTCCGGCCTCACAGAGTGTAATCAGCCATGAGAGCAGAGAGACAACAGGAAAACATGAGCTGGATTAACACCTGCTAATACGGAAGCTCATTCTCTGAGCTCCTATTGCACAAAGACCAGAACATATCAAAAGAAAGTATGCTAAAAGAAACACATGTATGGGCCTTAAAGTAAGACGTGAGGGGAAAACATAACTTTCCAGTTGTATTTAAGGTGTTTAGAGTGGGGGTCATGTGTTAAATGACACTACTTGCAGTTTAATTGTAACTGACTCTGTTAACCCTTTCCTGGTCCCATCCAGAAAAAAATATAATTAATTAATTCACAAGTCTTAGTTCCTATTGACACAAAGAACAAAAATCAATTGTTATTTTTTTCAACTGACCACACAGTTTGTTATTTATGAACCAAACCATCGGGACTGCAGTACCAGTAGACTTTCATTAAAGTGACACAAAATGAGATAAATGTATAAAACCCCAAATAAAAGAACTGTTAATGCAAGAAAAATATGTTAATTAATTAAAGTTACTAGAGCAGACAGCACTGTCTGTCTCTTTGCCTGCCTGCCTGTCTGTCTGTCTACCTGTCTGTCTGTCTGTCTGTCTGTCTCTCTGTCTGTTGTCTGTCTACCTGCTTGTCTGTCAGTCTGTCTGTATGTCTGTCTCTCTGCCTGTTTGTCTGTCTACCTGCTTGTCTGTCAGTCAGTCTGTCTGTCTGTCTCTCTGTCTGTTGTCTGTCTACCTGCTTGTCTGTCTGTCAGTCTGTCTGTCTGTCTCTCTGCCTGCCTGTCTGTCTGTCTGTCTACCTACCTGTCTGTCTCTCTACCTACCTACCTGTCTGTCTGTCTGTCTGTCTGTCTACCTGTCTGTCTGTCTGCCTGTCTGTCTCTAATTGTCCAGTAAATGCTAATCTTTCTGTATGTTAAAAAGACGTGTCTGGTTTTACAGTGGAGATGTGCCATGACGATGATGGATGGTCAAATACAGTAAGATATAAAAACCAACACATTCACAAATCTAAAACATTATGCTTTGAAAATGAGTCAGCTGTAATGTGTGTATAGTTCAGTATGTGCAGGCTATTTAAAATGATGTATTTATTCCCTGTAAACCCTCAACACATGTTACCTTTGAACGGGTGTAGTTTCTCATGCCCCCCCCCCCCATGACCACTGACAGAATCAAAGGGGTAGAAAAGAGATGGATGGATTGGCATCAATTTTATATTTTATAACAAAGAGAAAGAGAAATAAGAAGACTGCAGCAGTCCAAAATATCTGCCACACATATTCCTTTAACTGAAGGCATGTTGTTAAATGTAGGCCGTCCTCATGTGAACCAATGAGCTGTGGCGTGGTGTTAACCTGCGCACTCCAGTGATCCAGGCCACGTTTTACTGACCGGCTGTCTTCAGCAGCTTTACTCGCTCCTTTGTAGCATGAAGCTTAGCAGTCAGACATCCATCATTTAGCCTGTTAGAGACTTGTTACCCCCCCTTTACTCCCTCCACCCCCACCCCTCCCTAAACACCAGCTGTGCCTGACACCCCACCGCCTGCCAGACTGATCTGCATCCATGAACTTTGTGTCACCTACAGTAACTGGCACATGATCAGGATACTGTGAATGTGGGTCTGCTTGTGTAAATAATGTCAAGACTTCAACTGTAGACAGATATTCAGCCTGAAAATAGCACTATGTTCCTTTAGGTACCAGTGAGAAGATCACATTTTTTAAAAAGGTGAAGTTTGTGTAATACTGTAGATCTGTGACTTTGAAGGCTTATCAGACACCAGAATACTAGTACCTCCGCTACAGAAACAACGGCAGCAGCCTCCGAGCTATCAACCTACATGCTGAAAATAACAACTTTTGAAGAGTTGTATCGTGCAATAGGCAGGCCTGCTCTGTTCTGTTGGTGAATGATTGTAAAGATCTACAAAGAATATGTTTACATCATTTTTGTGGAGGTGTTCCACCAAAACAAGTTCCCTCCCGACGTTGTTTTGCAGAGACACTGTCACTGCATCAGTGATGTGGCGGCGCCCAGGATGATTGTGATTGGTTTAAGGAAATGCAAACAGACCAGGGAGTTTTTCTTCTGTATCCAGCAGTGAAAGCGCTTTGAATCCAGACCTTACTCCAGTGGGAGGGTACCAAAACACTGCACAGGAGTTTATAGTAATATGAGACTGGGTTTTACAACTCTGGGAAGTTGTCAGCAGCCATTGTATCCTCTGTTTCAACGAGGTCAACAGTAGAATCATTGTGTTCACATTAGAGTTATCTGCCAGGAATATGTCTTTGCACATACTTGATTTCACACGGATTGGCCCTACTTATTGAGTATAGTGGGGCCTACAGGCAGCAGAGTTCATTTCAACCATATGAAAATAAACAAACACACTGAGGATTTTAATTTATTGTAAGAGTCTTACCAGTAGCATTACTGGAGCTCATAAAAACAGTGTGGTCCTGGAGGAAAGATAATGGTGTCAAAATCAAAAGGGTTCACCCCTCTTGGGAGCACGAATGTGCTCAAGAAATGTCATGGAAATTTGGAAAATACATTTTGTGTGGACAATTTGACAGCAGTGTGGCTTATAGCTTGTTTAAAGGGTTCATCTTCTGGGAGCATAAAATAACAGTATATTAAAATGGCAACATGCCCTTTAGATTTTTATGTCTTATGAGTAAGTGTGAATTTGGGTCTGATGATTGGAGAAAGTGTGAATGGTTCACTGATACTCTCTGCTTTCTCCTTTGCCAAATCTACTATGCTGCAACTGACCAAAGTATGGGGTTGGATATGTACTACCTTCCTTTATGTAATCATCCTCTGTGGACCGTTGCATCAGCAAAACCAGTATGTGTCCTGATATCTTACTATAGTAAGATAGTAGTAGTACTAGACAGACACCAAATGACAGCAACATTCATAGGCCCCGGTGTTTGCAGGACAAAAAAATGTACTTAATTAGATCCATTCATGTGAGTGTGTTGAGTGTGGGTGTGTGTGCGTGTGTGGGGGTGTGTGTTTGTGTGTGTTTGTGTGTGTGTGTGTGTGTGTGAAGATGAAACTAGACACACAAATGAAGTGACTTCAACTATCAAGCACCTCAGTTTTGGTTCGGGAGGCAGACACTGTCTCCACATTTAACAGTAGGCTGAGGACTTTACTCTGGCTTGCCTAGGACCAGGTCTTATTTATGCTGCTATAGGCCTAGACTGGGGACTTCTCAAAATTCACTGAGGTCCTCTCTCCTTCTCTCTCTCTCTGAATGTATTCATGTCCCATTAATGCATGTTATGCACATTACATTATGCATGAGTCCTTGTGCTTTCTCGTCTTGCAGGTTTCCTTGGATTGTGGTGGCACAGAGTCATGGTGGAACCTGATTGTGGCTGTGCCAACCACCTACTGCTACTATTATTAAAAGTGGTTAATTGTGGTTCTGTCTGAGGTTTCTGACCCATTAAAAGGAAGTTTTAAGGGGTCAGATATTCTGGGACTTGTAAATCATTGAGCATGGCCTTGACCTACTCAATCTGAAAAGTGCCCTGAGATAACTTTTGTTATATGACACTATAAACAAAACTGAATAGAAGTTTGCTGATAGCACAGTTGTGGTGGGCCTGATCACAGATAACAATGAAAAGGCCGACCTGAAGGAAGTAGAGGACCTGATCTGCTGGTGTCAGGACAACCATCTACTCATGGACATCAGAAAGACTAAGGAGATGATAGTGGACTGGGAAGAAGCAAGAAAGGAACTACACCCCCCTTAATATCAACAGGTCCTCGGTGGAGAGGGTGAATAGCTTTAAGTACCTTGGTGTCCACATCACCCAGGGCCTGACCTGTATACTGAAGGCAGAGGCCAGTTCACCTTGTACACCTTGTATACTGAGGAATTTCTACTCCTGCACCACGGAGAGCGTCCTGACAGAGAACACCACTGTCTGGTACGGAAACAGCACTGAAGAAGAATAAAGCTGTGTTCACATTACCGCCATCAGGTCGCCATTGGTGTTGTTCAAGCGCTCGTCACGTTTCACCGCCACATTACATCTCTGTGTGCACCACAGTACAGAGGAAGCTAACATAGTATCAGCTAACTTAGCTAAATAACACAGTAGCAGAGAAAAGGACTGGAAACGGTGAAAGAAAAACATAAGATGGGTTGACCCTTTACTGCTTCATTGGTGCGCTGAAAAAAGTAACACAGTGACAAGTGTCGGCCATCAGTTGGTAGCTGCATATCACCGGCTTCCATCAAAAATGACTTGTAGCCTGTTGCCATGTCACCGGTAACGTGAACACAGTGTAAGGCGAGGAGAATCATTAAAGATCCTCCCAAACACCAAGATAATGGAGAAAGAAGGTACCTTATACACCAGGCCAGCACGAGGCTCAGGAAGCTTCACATTATTACACTCTGCACACAATTAACTGAGAGGATTACATTTCACTGGAATTGTACCTTATATGATTTCATGTGATTGATTGATTGATTGATTGATTGAGACTAGTTGGTATCTGAAGCTGTTTTCTAGTGCATGACAGACAGCACATAGCCCAACACTTTCATTCCTGCAAATTCTTTATCAACAACTTCCAGTTGTTCCGTAACTCCAGCAAATAAACATTAAGTCAAACTGCGTCCTTTCATCGAATGTCCTTTCAGTACATTAAACAGCATGATACATGCTGAACACGGAGGGAATAGACTACTGTGGCAGATCTGTTCTGTCCTTGAGAGTTTTGTTCCTAATCAGTAATAGATACGATGGAGTGGTAAATCACACGAGTGAGCAACATAAATGACACGTTTTAATACCATCTATTAGTCATCCATTTATGTGCTCCATGCATCTTTGAGGTCATGAGCTATTTAGCCCAGATCAGTGTTTTTGGTGTTTCCTGTTGATGATGAGCAGCTGATCAGGACATGACACTCTGTGTCACAGACACAGACATCAGCTGGGATACATTCATGTGCAGCTGACTCTAATGTTTTTTCCTACTTCAGTGGATAAACTGATAGCAGCACCTTAAATCAAATAATTTTTTTGTTGTTGTTTTCCCCCGTTTTCTCCCCAATTGTACTCGGCCAATCCCCCTGCTAAGCTGTCCCGGTCGTTGCTCCGCCCCCTCTGCTGATCTGGGAGAGTTGTAGATGAGCACATGCTTCCTCCGACACACGTGAAGTCTCTAGCTGCTTCTTTTCACCTGACAGAGAGGAGTTTCACCGGCAGGACGTAGTGTGTGGGAGGATCACCAAGACTGACAGGCCAAGGAGGCGGTCTTGCTGTAATACACAGAAACTATTTTAGCTGTTCTCCAGTCCTGCTTGATGGTTTTTCCACATTTGAGAGTCTTAGTTTTATTTGAAAGAATACACTGCCCATTATATGTGTTTTAATTTACAGACCCCCTTTACTTCTGGTTTTATTCCAGAATTTTCAGATCTTCTATCAGATATTATTTTAAATTATTACACGGCCTTGTTGAATACTGCATTCTGATTGGTCAATCACCACATTCCGAGGTCTGTTATTTCCAGACAGATGACC
>JAOVVB010140208.1:450-12064 GCA_028570985.1 Heterobranchus longifilis
TCCTTCTCTCCCCCCCCCCCCCCGTGCACACCCAGCTGTAATTGTTATACATCTCTAATAATTTGCATCTGTATTAACGTCCTTGTTTTCCATATTCAGCAGAGGTAAGGCGATCGCTCACAATCTGAGCCTTGGCGGGGACGAGTCGTTTCTCAGCCAGTAACGAAGAAAAAAAAGGTGGATCTCAGTCCAGAATCTAATCCAATAATAACCTCGCATATTGAACTCTAAAAATAATCACACACTGCCGTGACAGCTAGGTGTGTAATTGCCAGCAAGTGAGTGACCCTCGCAACTATTACCAACTCATTGCGTGAATTTAAAGGTCACCTTGTTTTTTTATACATAATGCAGATAGAAATTCAGTATACACTGTACAGTACAAAAGACATCTCACTTTGGATATACAGTTAGGATAACAAAAATAATACTAAAAAACACAATATATAATACAATTGTAATATTTATGGGCTGCATTTGTCTCCTCAGTTAAAGTCAGTGCTGCTCTGTGATGCAAGTCCTCCATATTATTACAAATATCCGGGAAAAAAAAGGAAAAATTGGGGTTTGACGTGATGCTTGAATTTGTATACAAGCCGACCTTATAGCACACGCATATTTCCAGGTGTTAGATAACACACGCTCGACATATTTGTCCTTAAATAACGTCAAGTCTGTGAATCTGCGCGTCTTTCTTCCTCCTCGTGCTTTTCAGTTTTTATGAGGAAAAAAGCAGCGCAGCAAAAGCCGTGGGGCTCTGGGGGTACAGGATGAGTAAAAAAAAACATTCATTGGATGACTCCCAGGGAAATGAGATGAGGATAAAATAGGACGCGTCCCTCTAATGTGCTACATAGCTGTTTTGGAGGTTAAAAGTTCAAGAGACTAAGAGAAGTCCAGCGGGCGGATCATCATGACGGTGGCTCGTAACGAGTAGCTGGGACCCTTGAAGTAGTGCCACTTGATACCGTTTAACTTCCCTACGTGTTGTCCTTGGGTGAAGTACATGCCGTTCAGGTTGGACGGGCCGCAGGCGTCGAACCACCATCCTGCACGGAGAAAAAGAGGGAAAAAATAACATATTAGTTGCAAAGCATCGACGCCTTTCAGCAGAAGAAATGAGGTTTTGAGTAAATATTCATCACTGTCTATAGACGAGGTCAGTGTTTCTCAAACATGCCTGTTTATGTTTAAATATGTGAATTACATTCAACAACTTTCTTCTTTTTTCTTCAGACATCCACTCGTATTCAACGAGGCAAAAAAATCCATTTACCTTCCTGTCTACATCAAGACATCCGTTTTTTTTATTTTTTTTATCAAATTCTGGAATTCACTGAATCTTTATTTTCTTTACCAGCTTTTAAGTCACAGATCAAGAAATACCTTCCTTTGCTTTCTTCTTTTCTCTTCTCTTTGTTTTGTTTTTGTTCTTGTTTTCCCAGTCGATTATTACAATTATAAACACTTTTGAATTGTTTTTTCTTACTTGTGTGCTACCAATAATTTAGAGATTTTACAATGCAATGTCAGGGGAAAACATGTCATAAAATCTACGACATTTGAAAGATGAATTTAAGACATTTGAAGACAAACGAAGGCGATGCCTCTGCGTCCTGGTTTTGTCCTTGGTAAAGGCTGAAGGTCTCCCACGGGACCGTGGCTCAGACTGCTATCTGCTCAACGTGTTACTGTCACTGGGTGCACCGGCCTGCCACTACCTGTTGCTCAACACTCTGTGTACCTCTTTCTATTTAAAGCAAAGAGTGCATGTGCACGAGCTGCAGAGGGACATCACAGCAGCCGACAGCAGGGGACACTTTTATTCTCACAGCGAGGTGACACATTTCAAACTCCGCCTGAAGTATATCTGGAAACATAAAGTCAGAGGAGACGTGCTCGGACTTAAAGGACGAGTTATTCTTCTAATTATTAATTAAAAATAACATTGGCTTCCTGTCTTTTTTAGAATGGACTTGGTTTAGCACCTCCATACTTATAAATATAAATAAAATAAACAGCTTACCCATATATATCCACCATGCAACTTCTGTAAATTCCTTAAAACTCACCTTTTTTTTTGGTTTTTCTTCTTGTTTTTAAACAGTCTGTGTCTTTACTTTTATTGAATCGTACTAAAAGTATATTTCTATTTAATCCTATTCGTATTATTACAGAGATTTCCATAACTACTACTCATTTAAGTCCAGCCGGCTACTTTATTATAATTACATTTTAATTTAATTAATTAATTATCTTTATTTACATTGCACTTTTTAGAGCAATTAATTAATTCAGGATTCAGTAGATTCACGTGATTTGAGTCAAGTGTTTTGTTATTTTAGTTAGTTAGTTATTTTTTGGCATAGGTTTATTTTATTAATACATTAATTTAAAACCAATACACAGGCTGGATAAGACGTGTTTAAAACATGCATAACATCATTGAATGGGAGTGTATTTATGTATGTTTCTAATAAAACAACACATTAACATGGCTTGTATTGATGCAGCTTACAGTGAAGGTGTCAATAAATACATAAAAAATAATAAATAAGGTCTAATGATTCTTAATTATAAAAGTTGTGATCAGTCAGGAATAGGCGTGGGTCTGAAATTAGCAGATTAAATTGGTAAAAATTTAAAAAGTTAATTTCCCATCCTGGGAATAACTGTGGTTTTCAATATCAATATTTATTTACAGACTAAACCTAATTCTCCTTTACAGTAATTCTCTACATGTTTACAATCAGGTGGGTAAACTTATTGTAATATGCAATAATTAAGATATTAAGATCAGTGTATATGATGGAATAGTGGCATTAAAATCACCAAATTTGGGCTTTTACGTCCTCATTTGTTTTCCTGGCTGCCTCCTCCACATCTCATGGAAAACCTTGTTATTATACAGTGTTTTATGTATTTTAATATTTTGCTTGCCACCTTTGAAATTGAGTCTAAATGTTACACAAACTGTAAAATAAAACATTTTCATGAAAATATATGTATGAAAGGTGCTTTACAAATAAAGTTTTGCTCTGCTCGTTGTCTCGTCGTCTCGTTATATCCGAGCACACGCATCAGATATAGAACATATGTGAGGCATGTGACACATGGCAGCCCCCCCCCCCCTCTCTGCTGAATACCACTGCGGTCTGCAGCGTGACATTTCAGTAATCAGGAGCAAACTTCTGCCCTTGTTGCTGGCATGGATCGCACACGTATAAATTTCACGTTGATTGCTGCGACACGTACAGGACACGGGATGGAAACTGGCGGACACCTCCTTACATTTCCACAGCTGCTTATCGTTTCGGGATGCTGCCGCGAGTGGGAATTGAATATGAAATTGCACTCGCTCTGCTATCATTTTGAGGAGCAGTTTCCGAGGAGGCGCTGCACCTGACGGTCCAGACTCAGATTTCACAGACTTGTCGGTAGATTACATAGAAGACGTATAATTGCCGCCTCCAAAATGTTGGAGATTTTAAAGGATTTTACACAAAGTTTGCATCGAGTTTTCTTTTCTCATTTGGAAACTTTTCAATCAGGTTTTATATTTCATTTATATATTTTTTATATTATATTTATCTTTATATTCCACTGTCAAACATCTCAAACAGGAAGTAAACTAACGCTGCTACCTATACTCCTATTTCCCCTTAACATATTAAATAAATATAATTTTTATATTTCTTAAATAAGACCCGAAAATGAGTTGAGAAAAGTTGAAAAAATTCAATTTTCACAGCGTTTGTGGGGATGGCAAATAAAAAAGATTTAAAAAAATATATATTAATGATGAAAACAAGAGTTAAGAGTGTAATTTATGTGAAATTCTGAATTTTATATTTTAGAAAATAGAATAAGGGCAATAGTCTGGAAACACAAAGATTTTTCCAGACTCTCTTTTCTTTTTTTCTGTACTTATCCAGACCTGGAAATGACTAAAATCACATTCCAGACTTTTCCACACTGCGTAAAACACTCTCTGCACTTTCCGTCACTCTATGAGGCATTTTAGCATCTTTTAGCTATTTTTTGGTGGTTTTAAGTTGGAGACATACACAATGAACGGACAAAACGGACGCAGGATACGCGAGGCAGCGTCATTAAAACTAGTTAAAAGTCTTAGTTTAAGTTTTAGTCTTCAGATGAAAATGCTTATAAGTTTAGTCACATTTTACTCAGAGTTTTGGTTTTCTAGTTGACCAAAAAGTCATTGCATTTGATTAAAATCTGAAATAAATTTGACTAAAATGACTAAAATTATTGGTTTTAGCTCGACTAAACTGACTGAAATTTTCAATATAATCTAATGACTAAAGGACATTTGACACAAAACTATAAATAAGCAGCTGAAAAAATGAATATAGAAAGTATTTTGACTAAAATGTAATGTCTTTTTTTTTTTTTTTTTTTGCTTTTTTAACAATACTTACATTACAGGACAAATAACACAATGACATACTGTACAAATGTAATGTCTTTTTGACTTGAAAATGTGACTAAACATATAAGCATTTTCATCTAAAGACTAAAATAGCTGCCAAAAAGCACAACACTTTGAAGTATGCAGCCGCTGCATGTCGAGATGGTAACCTAAGATTTGCAAAAGTTGCGTGTCAGGAGTTTTGGCAAAATGTCGGGTTAGCATCTCGACATCACCCAGCTGCATCCAGAGAATGTGTGTAGTAACGTCCTGCATCATGTGTGTTGTGCAACCTGCGGTTTTATTGTATTGAGACAGTTTTTTGTCTTATTAAACCACGAAACAGAATACAGCGAATGTCTCCTACTCGCCGTCCCTCACTTGTTGATAAACCGCAGACCGCACAACCGCCGTCACACACGTAAACACTCAGCGTGCACAGCAGCGATCCTTTGGGATTTATGAACACTGTTCTCTCTGTTTCTAGGCCAGAGATATTTTACTGACTTGTAAAAACTGTCTGTGAGTCTCTGCTGGTGCCGTTTGTTCTCATGATACAGAGGGACCCCCCCCCACCTCCTATACTGTCAGTGCTGTATCCCTACTGTATGTTCTGCTGCTGTGTAAATATATACATTACAGTATGTGTGTCCTCCTCCGAATTCTTAACACGACATGCTGCAGTTGTATTAAGTATTTGTAAGTATTTTCCTCTTGTATACTCCAGACACTGACATCATTTGATGTCAGCCCTGCTCTTATAAATGCAGGGGATTAATCAAATGATGCACAGTACAGTACATCGTGCAGCACAGTGCTGGATGTGGACCAGCCTGCATGTTGTCATGCCGGTTTTTGTGGCAGGCTATAAATCGGGTACGGGTGTTGATTAGGGATCAGATGTCAGTTCCCTTTAACCCACTGCAGCAGGACCTCAGGACCTCAGAGGTAATGCTCCTAAATGTAATGTAACCAAAATCACAGATGTAATGTGCCTAAATGTAATGTGCCTAAAACTAACAAAGGTCACGGAAATGTAGATGTTTTTTCTGTGTCTAAACCTAAAAAAGCTCACAGAAATGTAATTTTTTTTTTCTGTGCCTAAACCTAACAAAACTCACGGAAATGTAGATGTTTTTTTCTGTACTTAAACCTAATGAAACTTGTATAAATGTAGATGTTTTTTCTTTTGCCTAAACTTAATGAAAGTCACAGAAATGTAGATGTTTTTTTCTGTACCTAAACCGAATGAAACTCACAGAAATGCAGATGTTTTTTTCTGTGTCTAAACTTAATGAAACTCACATAAATGTAGATGTTTTTTCTGTACCTAAACCTAACAAAGCTCACAGAAATGTAGATGTTTTTTCTGTACCTAAACCTAAAAAAGCTCGCAGAAATGTAGATGTTTTTTCTGTACCTAAACCTAAAAAAGCTCACATAAATGTAGATGTGTTTTCTGTGCCTAAACCAAAAAAAGCTCGCAGAAATGTAGATGTTTTTTCTGTGCCTAAACCAAAAAAGACTCACATAAATGTAGATGTGTTTTCTGTGCCTAAACCAAAAAAAGATTGCAGAAATGTAGATGTTTTTTCTGTGCCTAAACCTAAAAAAACTCGCAGAAATGTAGATGTATTTTCTGTGCCTAAACCAAAAAAAGCTCACATAAATGTAGATGTTTTTTCTGTGCCTAAACCAAAAAAAGCTTGCAGAAATGTCGATGTTTTTTCTGTGCCTAAACCTAAAAAAGCTCACATAAATGTAGATGTTTTTTCTGTGCCTAAACCAAAAAAAGCTCACGGAAATGTAGATGTTTTTTCTGTGCCTAAACCAAAAAAAGCTCACATAAATGTAGATGTTTTTTTCTGTACCTAAACCAAAAAAAACTCACAGAAATGTAGACGTTTTTTCGAAACTCATTTGGTGCCAGCCCTGCTTTTATAAAAGCAGGAGATGAATGAAATGATATACGGTACACAGTATAGCACAGAGCTGGGTCTGGACCAGCCCTGACTCAGGCTACATGTGGTCATGCCTCTCTTTTGTGGCAGGCTATGAATCGAGCAGAGTGCGGGTGTTGATTAGCGATCAGATGCCAGTTCTCTTTAACCCACTGCACGCACGATGACCTCAGAGGTAATGCTGATCTTAAATCTGCCCTTAGAAATGCTTGATTAGTACCAGGTCAGGCCTCCGCAGCAGTCGAGCTGCCACGCGGTGACAGCGAGGGTCACCGGGCTCCACTTACACAGCAGGAGAAGCAGAGGCTTTTTAAATCTCTCTGACACTTGGTGCCGCGCCCAGGGGTTTTTTTTATAACGTGTTTCCAACCACAGCTGGGAGGGGCTGCAGAATGTAGCCTAATAGGTGCAGATAGATGTATAAGTGGCCATGTTAGAGCAGGTTGTGTCATAATGACCTGAACTAATGACTCCTGGTCATAAAGGCAATCAGAGAAAATTGCTTTTTGGAACGATTATATCATGGCATTCTCGTAAAAACAATCTGTATTGTCTCGCTGGTGCCACAGAGAGAAAAATGGGTTAATTCTGTTGTGTTTTTTTAACATTTTGGGCAATTATTTGTCGTTTTATCGATGGTTTCTATTGGTAATAAATGGCATTTAAATTTGATCTTTTTAGCAGAGCATTTTACTAGCTAATTGCTGGTTTTGCCTGCAGGCTCTTTGTCTTCGTGTGACGTTTATTGAACTTTTCTGCTGTTTTTATTTGCTTTTCACGCTCTCGTTTTTACTCCGTAGCACTTTGAGATTTGTGTACAAATGAAAAGTGCATTACAAATAAAATGTATTCGTATTATTGTTTATTATTATCATTGTAATGTCCAAGTTAATTGCAGAGAACCGAGAGCAAGAAGACAAAAGACGTCTGATGGGGCAAGAAACATGAGAACGTAGATGATCAGACGGCTTTTAAACAAACTTCAGAGAAAATTAAGGCAAGAGGTTAAATTAGTATAGTAATTGTGTCAGTTTTTGGTTTATATTCTATCAAAATGTCACTTTAACTAGGAATATAAATGATGCTGTAATGTTTTCAGTTACTTTAATAGTGTAAAACTAAAGTCTAACTTCTTATCTTTCAAACCAAATATCGTTTTAATCATTTACTCTAACTTTGTCGGCAAAAGCCGTGCGTTACCTCACTGTAAACACCAGGCGGAGCTGTTTTTTCAGCGGCATGAAGTTGGGTCTTTTCTTGTCTTTTTTAGGGGGTTTACTTTAGAGGAAGACAGGAGCATGAGCACAGATTTAATTGCAACATTTAGGGGGGGGACACATATTGAGCGGGAGGTTTGGGGATCCTCCTTCAAACACTTGACTTCCTGCATTCTGGTGATTTTTTATGCACAAATTGTTGTTTTTTGTCGTTAATTCGGTGTTAAGAGGTCGCGTTTCTGTGAGCTCGGGTTGACTTACCACCCGTGAGCATGAGGGCGCACTTGCACATGCAGTTGTCATTGTCCATGTCCTTGGTGCTGAAGTCTGCTCCGTGGATTACCAGACTGCTCTGCCTGCCGGCGGTCCCACTGTGGCTCTTCAGGAACAGCCTGAAAAACACGAGCGGGAGGAAGAAGAAGAAGAGGAGGGAGTCAGTGAGCAGCGTCAGCAATAAAGACAGCAAGAAGACATAACAGGCTGCAAGATACGTCTCCTGAGAGATATTTATTTTTTGTTGTGATTGAGTACACGTAGAACACCTGGAACAACATTAACATTGGTGGAGAGAAGATCAAATAAAGAATGAAAGACGGAGAGAGCGCATATGGAAGAATTACAGATGTAGTGAATGTCTGGGACTCACATTTCCATCTGCAGGGCCACAGAACGTTAATTCACACCACAAATACAGATCTTTAAAACACTGTAAAAGAGCTGTTTAACCATCCGTCCATCCACAGCAGGTTACTGCAGGACATACTCTCAAGTCTTTGGTGTCTTCTTGTGTTTACGTACACACTTCCTTCACTTCCATACTACTGTATTCTTGCTGCCAGTCCATATATATTTTATGCCTGGCCTAATTTCAGTGGTGGAGGAAGTATTCAGCTCCTACACTTAAGTAAAAGTACTAATATCACACTGTAAAAATACTCCACTGCAAGTAAAAGTCATGCATTGAATGCATACTCAGAATGGACATATAGTTTAGCCCAGAAGTGGGTGGAGCCTGTCTGGAAGTTGATATTTTAAGCCTGAAATTGATACAGGTTGATCAGAAGTAGCCATATTTATTAGAAAAATATTTACAGAACAGCCTCAGAATTGAGTTTGAGATTAATGTTTTCCAGAACTATTTCCAGAACGCAGTTTTCTTTCATCACAAGTACAGATATTGACACATTTTACTTTAAGGATGAAGTACATTATCTGTACCGGATACTCGTTTCATCCGAGTACTCGGCTCAACCCTACTAATTACCAGATTAAATCCCCCAAATTAAATTGGTGCATCGTTCTAGCAGGTTGCATCTTTGTTGAAGTTTTAGTTCAGATAAAAAAAAAAAAAGACTAAAATTAATGATACCTCTTTTTTTCCCCCGTTTTAAAATGTTTTACTATTTCTTACTAAAGTCTGAGTTTCTGCATGTCGTGCTATTGCCTTTGTCAGTTCAGATTATATATCAGTTTCTCCTCTACTCCAAAAAAGACTGCTGTGCACGCACCGCAAGGTGCATATTTTTTGGGCATATGAAAATGTTCTCTGCGTATCTACTTACAATAAAAAAAAGTCACAAACTGTTACTGTGAAAATGTATGTCACAGATTAAACATGTGCTACAGAAAGCTGTTGTTGATCCAGGTTTGTATATTCTGGATATAAACAGAGTGATATATGATAACAAACAGCTGCGGAGCATCCCACAGCAATTACCCATCTAATGCGAGAGTGGATGAGATAGTTAGTATTTAAACTTCTTGCCATCTTTTCACTCTGAGGATTATTCCAACAAACAGCACGTCGATGGGACTGATAGGACGTCACTCCCAACCTTCACACACTCGGCACTCAATGCACAAATTGAAAACTAATATGCAGCAGATTTCTGCCGGGCGTGTCCCACTGTGAACTCACTCAAGGTGTGAAAGGAAACTGCTGCATGCGGATCTGACAATTCCTTTGGCAGCTCTACCGCTGCAGAACGCCCCTAACCTGAGGCATCGCGCACTTTTCTCTCTCTTAATCTCTTTGTTTCTGTCGCGCCCTCTCCGTTTCTCCCAACAGAAGAGATTGCACATCCAAAGAACAGGACTGCAGCACCGAGCCAATAAGGTCTCTATTATTAAGTATGGTTCTCTCTCTCAGTGAAAGCAATATCCTGAGTTCATTTCTCAACAACAGGGGACCACGGGCGTGTCTGAACCTTGCACCCAGCTCGGGTTTTCCGATGAGAAACAAATACAAAAAATATTTTATGTTCTTGGGAGAACACTGTGTATGCACCTCCAGCCTTTGTGAAGCTCGTAGCTCTGACCCCTAAATTCCACAGGGCACGTCTGCCGCGCGTTCTGGCCAATCCAGCAGGGCCGGCCCGAGCATTGTTGGAGCCCGAGGTGACATCTGTTCAGGAGGTTCAGGACGCTCCTCATTTACATGAAGTTGAGGTCCGGGCTACTTTATGCAAAGGAGCGGCCGCTGCAAAACTTCAGAAAATCTCTCAAACCAACCGCTGTCGATCGGAAATGAAGACAGATTCAGCATACTTGCCTAAAATGTTCTCAGAACCACATTTCGGTGAACTGCATTCGTAATATAAGAGATTGTTTCCAAACGAGCCACCATGATGGTCCGGTTTGAAATCCGGGAGCAGACAGCGGGTGAAGCGTCCGCCAATCAGGTGCAGCGCTGTTGTTTTCATTAGTGATCATTCGTCAAGGAAGAGAAACTCACGACTCACAGGCGTCCGATGCTGGGGAGCGTGGTGATCCCTGGTATGGACAAGTACCACCAATGCTTGTGATTCCACCAGACGCACCGCAGCGTGTTTCAGTAGCGTCCCGTCTCTCCGCTCTGCTCCGCTAAAAATACGTGCCTCGTCTATTTTTGACGGGCAAAGAGCATCCGGTCACCTTTCAAAATAAAACGCCATGTGCAGACTCCCGATCGTAACCGGTGGCACCAGGCCAGAAGAGAAACCATTCAACTACGTAGCCTACTGACCCACGGTAGAAGCACGAAAATCAAAGGAAAACCAGGGAAAAACCACCGAATCAATCAAGCAAGTCAACGTCGGACAGGCAAAGCAAACTTTTGTTTGTTTGTTGTTCTCTTTATACATCCACAGGTTTTCACAGATTCTCATGCGATCTTGTGATATCGCAATCCCATCTGCCTCGCTATCTCTACAGGTAGCGTTCTGCTTCTGAATCGCTCCTGGTGGAGGCACGACGCCGCACGGAGGACGGAGCAAAGCCGAGGAGCAGACGTGCCCTGAGGGCGAGGCATCAGCTTGAATACGTCAAAGAAAGAGACTGTTAGACTCCCCGGGACAGAAAGTCATTTAACGTGAAAGACTTCTGTATTTGGACAGCTGTGTAAATGGCTGATCTGTACAGCAGAGTAAAACAGTGTGACTGCGGGTCACCGTGGGGAATTCACAAAGCCACTAAACCAATACGTGTAATCCTACAAACCTAAGGGTGAGGCATGTGTCTAATCAGTGGCACCAAATGACCACTGGATATGGCAAGTTTGGATAAGGGCCTGTGAGTATATTAGAAGCACTTGTGTGTGCGTATAAATGTGCAGGTTCCTGTGTGTGTGTGTGAGCAGTACGTCATCTGTGACACATGCTGAAGTATGTACAGTGTCTGCAAGGCAACAGATGTGTCCTGAGATGATTTCCAGTTCAGAGTAAATGCACACACACAGTGCCTCACTTACGGGTAACATGACTTCTATCAGCTAATTCCTGATTCTGAGGAATAAAACATGCAATGTCAAGGATGAGGTCTGCTACCGCTCTGATAAAGAACAGACTTTGCCGCACATTTACTCTCCATTTTCCCAAAAGCTCTTACGATGGCTGTTGCGCTGACGGATCGCCAAAGCACATCATCAAGAGGGATTTTCAACATGACACTTTGACAGGCTGCTTTAAATAGTCTGCGGCTGTGTTTACCGGCTGCGCTGCGTATTTACCAGACCAACAATCCCCCCC
>JAOVVB010140258.1:0-12062 GCA_028570985.1 Heterobranchus longifilis
AGAAAACAAATTTACATTTTAAAGAGCAGTTTTCTACCGATGCTCTTTCATCTAACTCAAAAAATCCCTGAGTGTCTTTCACGATGTGTTTATTGTGCAAGTGGATATTGTGATGATAAAAAAAACGATATATTGTGCAGCCTTATTGCCCTTTATATCAGCAGTTCTGGCAATATGTTATACCCTTTTTTCACCAAAATTGTTGCATGAATGCAGGTAATGTAAACACATGAAAAACACGCTAGAAATAGGGGATATAGACTCCTTTCTCATCGCCAGCAGACGAGTATGCCTTTCTGTTTTTTTTCTGGTAGCGGAGATGAGAAAGCGCTTGATGATGAAACAGTTTAGAGAAGAGGAATCAATCTAAATAATAAATTATTGGTTCTCTTTTCATTTGGCACTGTGGGAAAAAAACACTTATGTGTGTTATAATGGTCGGGAAACCCCTGGATTTAGAAGGAAAAAACGGGGGCATATTTTGCAAGTCGTACTGGTGCTCCAAGTTCTAAAATATGTCTCCAAAAATTGACGCAAAATGTGATTAAATGGTGGCAGTCCGGAGCGCTGGAACTATATGTTATTGGTGATTGCAGCAGGCAGCTTTTATTAGCTCCACTTTTCGGCACTAAATCCTCGTGCAGACATGCAAATGCATCAACACGACATCACATCACTATATTGTTGATATCATGATATGACTCTTTGTTATCATTTATTCCGGTATTATCGCAAACGATATATGACACAGCTCTACCCGTGACTACTGCAGAGTCATTCGTCCTGGGAATTAATACCGATTTTACCACTACAAAAGCCAGATGTTAGTCGTTTTTTTAGCCAGTGTATCAACTGCATCAACAATGTCCTTGCACCTGAACACCTCATTTAAATGTATACCTTTTGCTTCAATCTTGCTAATGAAGTGAGCCAAAAACAGAGCTGCATTTTAACTATGCCCTTAGTATGTCAGTGTGATCTGATGCCAACACTTTGATCCAGAGTGAATCCTTCCTCCCCCGAAGTTGAAATGAAATTAGCACCATCGGTAGAACTGATGTCCGAGCGGCGCTTCAACAAGTTAAAAAAAAACGAGCTGAAAAAAAAAAATGTTTCTGGCGAGCGTCGCTCACTTATTACTGAGTGGCATTCAGATATCAAACAGACGGCAGCAGGAGCTGGCACGGAACTTCAGCGCTGCTTATTACTCTGCTCTGAGTGGGAAGTGCTGACCAGAGAGAGCAACATCATGATCATCCAATTCATTCAGACGGGGAAACCTGGTCACCAGACAGACGGTCCTCAATCTAGTTTGATCGCTGCAGCAATGGAGTATCCTTCAGTCCTACCTGCTAACTCGTTTTAAATCATTTAGGTTTTTTTTTAAAAAGAGCATCAGGAATTGGCACTAGAGTTGTCAACTTGCAGTAAGGATGCCACGGTAAGGAAATGTTCCCGCCGGTTAATAAACTTGTGACAACACCGGTGTTGAAAGTGGATGAAACCCACGACCAAAACAGTCATGCATTCTGTCATTGTGTTACTTATGGATGGAATTATAGCGAAAATAAATGACTCCCTTCTTTCCTACAGACTTTCAGGAACCTGGGGGTGTCTGGACCCCACTTTGAGAACCACTCTGCTGTAGAGCACTTTATCTCTGGCCTTTCTGGTCCAGTATTTGCTGCAGAGCCGGGCTCAGCTGCACTGCGTCCCGGCTACTGTAGTTTACAGTTCACAGACTGACACTTTCAGTTTCAGTGTGCAAACGCTGTACGGAAACACCGACTACCGCCGCAAGCCTAACTTGAAGTTGGGATTGTTAAAAGACCATCTTAACGATTTTTTTTCATTTCATTCATTAACCTTTATTTAACCAGGAATATTCCCACTGACATTCAGAATCTCTTTTACACAGAGTCCTGGTCCTGGAAAGTTTCACATAAGACAAACAATAAAACAGCAAATTACATCAACATGTAGTAGTAGTAGTGTTGGGTCAAATAGTCCTTAATCCTGTTTTTGTAATCTCCCATGCTAATAAGAAACTCTACAGATGAGGGTGCAAAAGCTTTAAAAGCACTTTCACCACAGACAGTGCGGGTTGGAGGAATATTGTACAGAATTCGACTACTAGACGGAAAGTTGCAGCGACCGGTAGTTCTACAAGTCAGTAGAGAACAGTTCGTGCAAAATGGCCTCATAAAGAAAAATGTACCAGTGTTCTACGGTTGTATAAGGAAGACTTTCTCATCCAAACTGCAATGGTGTGTGCGGAAACCAGAATAAATTGAGCCAAATTATCTCATTACATGTTACTTGATGCTGCCTCCAATAGCAGTCACCTACAAAACACACATGTACAAATCCAGTTGCCAGCACAAAGGCTCAAAAATGCACACGCAGCTTCAAAATGCCAAGTTACAGATGGCCATTCAACTGGATAATCAAGATTAACACATGATATTAGCAAACATCCACCCAGCTTAAGTGTCCTTGAGCGAGACGCTGAATCTGAAGCAGCTCCACTGAGCACACATCCACCTTGTAACTGGCTGTGACCCCCTGACCTCCCTGGATGAGGCCAAATGGAACATTTCCCCCCACAGCGATCGCATTATTAGCCTGCTTATGCATAGAAAAACTGGAGGAGAAAAAAAAAAAAAAAAAACACGCCTATTTTCTCTATCGTACTCTGTCAGCAAAAAAAAGCAGCATGAGGGAGGCGAGGATAGTCTCTATCTATTTATCAGCCTTAGTTGAGGCAAGACAAGCCGCCTCTGACATGCACTACACTGAACTGCCTCAGATAAACTCCACAAAGTAGCTCCAGCGGCTGTCGCCGCACGACCGTGATATTCAGCATGACGGTCGACTCCGCTGCTCGCCCACCTTCCCAAAAAATATTTGTGCAGGTAATAATTAGAGTGACTTGGCTGTTCTGAGTAACACAGGGGAGAAAAAAATAACTGATTCTTCAAAAAAAAACAGTCATGATGTTAATGGCTCCATACAGTCTTCTGCTTGGTTTTGTCATTTGCAGAACAAGGTAGTTACAAACCACTTTCTGACACTAGATAACATCAGTTGGCCCCCAAACTGCGTCCTCGTATAAACAGGGTTCGTACAGCTTTTTGAGATTAAAATTAAAGCACTTTTCAAGCACTTTCTTGGTACCTAAACCTAGGCCTGTCACAATAATTACTACATCGACTTAACATACAATATATGGACATGACTCATTTTTGCAGACCTATTTGTTTACATAAGAGTGACTACGTTTACATGCACACAATAGTCCAGTTTTTGCCCTTATTCCGGAAAAGGCTTTTTTAGGAATATCAAAACGGAATATGCTGTTTCCATGACCTGTGTCAAATTCTGAATATTGTCATATTCTGAATAATAGTGGAATATTAGTGTGCATGTAAACGTACTCAGTGGCACCAACATTTTAGCCTTGTGTGCCAAATGGACAGAAAACAACGATGCTGAGACACGTTTTGCTGCTTCTGTCCTTCTGTCTGACAAATTTGGCACAGGCTCACTTAAGGTGGACTGACCTTTAAGGTGGACAATCTTGTTTTAGTGACAAGCCACTCCTCCAAGTTTTACTCATTTTATTTATTGTTTTGTGGTTTTATTTTATTCGTGTTTTATTTAGGATATATTAAAATGTTTGTACCTCTTTGCATTATGCTATTATATCATCGTTATATCAGTGGCATAACATGGTCTTAAAAATAACAATATTGTCGTTCATCGCAATTATTTCTGGGACAATATATCATCCAATTAAAACAGTTATCGTGACAGGCCTTACCTAAAGCAAAAATGTCCAGACTCTCGAAGCCTTTATCATCATGTTACTATAAATGCAATTGCAAAAAATAAAGTTTGCAGAATTCCAGGAGACAACAAACTGATTTTGGATTACCCCTCCTACACAGAACTGACTACAACGGCTGTTATTTATTATTTCACACAACAGCGACCACATAAAAACACTTAAAATCCAGGCCCACAGACACCTTTAAAAGTAACATAAAATATTCTGTTTCTAATCCCAGAATTATTAATAAATGCAGATAAATATTCTTTCATTTTTAAACTTGAATTGACACATGAGCTGTTTACGTAATGTGGATTGGCTTTATTGTGCGCTGCACCATAGGTGATGTTTCTTTTCCAAATCTGCCACCACAGCATTTGTTGCCGTATCGATACAGATGTTACTGTATCGATACAGATGTTACTGTATCGATACAGATGTTACTGTATCGATACAGATGTTACTGTATCGATACAGATGCTACTGTATCGATACAGATGCTACTGTATCGACACGCGTATCAGCAAGGAGTATGTCACAATATACTGCCGTATTGATATTTTGAGCACTTTACACACACACTCAAAAGCAGGCCTAGAAAGACAAAAACTGATTTCTGAATGTTAAGTGTTTGAAGATGAACTCAGATCACAGAAACTCAACACCTCTGCACCATAGCTCCTTCCACAACAGACCTAAACAACTGTCTTGTCAACCGTCTGAGCTTCCCAGCCGACCATTACGCCAAATTACACCGTCCCCTGCTTTAGAGAAAATGCTTTATAAATTATTCCGTCATTTACACTAAATATGTGGCAGGTAAATAGGGGGCTGTGGCCAGTATGCTACTCGGAAAGCCCTCGACCAACTTCAGCAGCGCTGCACGCCTACATGTGCGTGAGATGATTCGCCCCTGCAGCCGACGCTGATCTGTGAACTTTTGAGCAGCAACAAGTCTCATCAGACGTGTACAGTTAGTAATGAAATTAGCTGCAACACTCGCAGCAGCCTGCGTCAAAAGCCAACTTCGTAAAAATGCACAGATAATTGGCCGCTACTTGCGATATCAACCAGTGACCTGCAGTTGCCTGTAACATATCCATGAGAGGCTGCAAGCATTTCTCTGCTACAGAGGTGTAATCCCCTGCAGGCAGGTGCTAGTGATGGGAACGATCGTCGCATGAGGTAAGGAGGGGGAGAAGAAAGGGAGTATAGAGAAAGCAAGCAGCAACACCAAAAACCACAAATGCCAGCTGTTGAGGAGAGCTGCGTTTCCACCAGACTCCCATCACTGGCAGCTGACTGTGTGTTGAGACTGAACGTTATACATGTTACAGCACACAGAGCTGCTCCATCATTAGTGCTGTATCAAATCCAAATGCCCTGTGGCTACACCGTTTTCAGAAAGGAAGGACCGGCATTAGTGTATGGCAGGGGTTCCCAAACCTTTTCACCTCGAGACCCAAACATATGAATTGCCATGACATCTATATCTATAAACTCCTGATAAAGAACATACCATGAATTTAAAATGTATATGAAATGTATTTATTTCATTATAATAGTACATCACAGCAATAATTACATTTGCTGAGTGTCATGTTAAGTTTCTCACCACCTCATAGCAAACTCGCACTGAAAAATTTGAAAATAGGGAAAACAGCTCCACGCACAGACCAGCACAGCAAAAAAACAATGCTCAGGAAAAAGAATTCACATATCACTAAGGCTGTCCCCGACTAAAGAAATTCTTAGTTGACTAACACTCCAAGTCGACCAATCGATTAGCTGATTTAATCGACAGATTTGTAAAACTGAGTTTCTCCACAAAGAATCATGCAAAAGCTCCACTTTAAATCTTGTGTTTACAAGAGATGTGCTGGTAAGCTTCTTGGAAATAAGTCATTCAGCATGAAAAATGCATAAGAAATGACTAATCGCCTGAAGAAATCTTAGTCGACTAAGATCAAAATGATCGATTAGTCGACTAATGGACTCAAGGCAGCCGTACATATCACAGCATTGTTATGCATTTTCTGCAGATTGGTGACCCAATAAAAAATGGGTCAGGGACCCATTCTGGGTCCAGACCCTAACTTTGGGAAAGACTGATGTACAGTATAGGGTCCTTACAGACAAAATGCTCCAAAACTATGTTCCAGATTTAATAAAATACAGTTTTGTTTTTTCTAATAAACAACAGATCACAGTGTTGTTTTAAGTGGAAGAGACAACTGAGTACATATCTACCATGTCATGTCAAATGTACACAACATGGACCTTGCTTTGCATGTGAAAATATTGTACTAGTGCTGCTTCCTAGTAGAGGGGAGCGGAGAGGCTAGATCCTGCTGATGACTGCATCTTAACATTTGTAAACACTTCCCACATGCTACCTGAGAGGAGGAGAGAGCTTGCATGGCCATGCTACTTACCGAAGGTAGTACTGTTTTAAAGCAAATGCAGCGTTGGAACAACTCCTTGGAAAGTGAAACTCTTCTCCAAGTTCAATCCATTGGTTTTTGTCAGAGACCTGAAGAGGAGGAAATTAGTTTCGTTAGGAGATAAAAGCACCAAAAAAGAGCGGTTACACTGCCAACCATCTGGTCTGCTACAGGTTCCCCCAATGAGGCCATATCAGAATCATTAATCAATAACTTTCACAAACTGCTGGAAATATCCAAAAGAAATGCTGACAATGATTAAATTATCTAGCCGTACATTTAGTATAATGCCGTTTAATTAGCTGCTAATATGTTTGTTGTATACATATTTACATTTGTCACAGCAGTAAGTACAACTGCCTGACTCCCTTTAGGACACTATCGTTACTGTTGAGGCTAGTTAGCACTGTAGCTAACAAGCTAACTTGACTTTTCAATTTTGGCGTTAAAACCTAACGAGGCTAAACTCCAACGAACTGCCTCCACCAGAAAAACTAATGATTTAGCTTGCGGCGAGCCGTTTGATTTTGGAGTAGGTTTTGGTACCGTTTACTGTATTCAGGCCTGTGAGGCCTACATTTTGTGTTCAGCCATGAAGCCGAAGAAAGATGGCTATGGCGAGAAAGAGAAATCAAGCTTCCCCCTGGGTGAAAACTACCGGTAAAACCCCGGGCGACACGCTATGCCCTAAGCGGTGTTTCCCGAGGCCGGGCTCCGTGCCGATAATCGATGTTAAACGTGCCCGCTAATTTTGAGTCGCTCCAACTGCACTCTGACTCCGAGCGGTTGGACTCTCAATTCAAACCACACAACAACACAAGCCACCACATTGCATAGAGATACATGGCAAACTAGCACAAGGCCAACACCGACCCACTAACGCTATTTTGTAGAGGGTTACACTTGTCCCGGGGTACCCGCACGGAGTTGTAGAGTGGTCCACCGGGGAGTCCACAGACAGCAGAGTGTGGAGAAATCCACTTTTAGTTCCCACTCACCTTAGCAAATCCACCTAAAGAGACGACTCTGATATAGAGAGCATTCAGGTCCAGCTCTTTCCCACCCACGATAGGAATCTTCCTGAACGGCGACCTGAGGGGATAACACAAGAAATAAAGGCACATATGTTTAAATAACTGTTTTGGTTAACTCACGGTAGCATGCAATGAGGATTTAAAGTTGCATTTCTTGGGAATAAAGACGCCCCAATCTTACCCTCTGCTTTGGTGAAATTGCCGCAGCTCGTCCAGGAAAGCCTGTCCTTTCCTTCGCTGATCTAGTAGATTTTTCCCCGTCGAATTTGCCATTGTTTTTGCATGCAAAAACGGTTAAACCCCACTTCAGTCGCTTCTTAAGACACCAAGGATCCCATACTCCGCCGGCGCTCAGTCATTCGCGAAGCTGAGTGTTTAAAAAGTTAAAGAAATAGCTGATAGCAAGAAGAGCGGCAGCTCGCTAATAAAGACTGATGCACACAGAAAGCAAGCCCGATTCAACCCCGGACTAAGTTCCAACGAACAGTCAGAAATACGACCGATTTACCGGCAGATTAGGAACGCCATGGCAGGATGTGTAGAATTAATGCTTTTGGTCGCGGTTGTATTCGTTTGGAGTGGTTTGACAGTGTGTTACGGACGCAGCTCCGAGGCTATCGCACACACTGTAGAGCGGCAGAGGGATCCAGTTCTCAGACAAAAAGATGTGAAGGCCGCGGAGCCCCGGCCTGCCATGCGTGCAGCGCCCTCTGCGGCCACCGGCGGCACTGCACCGTCCAGAGCAGAGCGGGTGCTGGAACAATAGAGACTGTTTTCTTTTTTAGGGACCGTCTGACAACTCGTTTCTCTGTTTGGAAAACGGGTCAGGAGGTACTTGGAAATGTCCCGTGGGGGGAGGGGATACCACTAATTAACATAGCTCCCTTGTTATCCCAAACCAGGCGTGTAATAGAGGGCAACTTATCTACATTTTATCTGGAAAATACTATTTTTCCACACTGACATAAAGCCTTAGTATATTTATAACTGGCTTCAAAATGAAGCCAGTTCCCCTCTAACAATTTCATACAAATACCACGCAGCCACAATGAATCCAACACTGCAGGAAATCATTGTCTATTAACATTAGTTTTTTTTTTCTTTTTTTTAATCAACTATTCTACAACAAAATAAGGTGCAAGTAGGGCTGGGTAATAACTCAATATGATAATTTATCATCGTTCAATGGAATCGTATCGTGATTAAATCCTATATCGTGATATGTAATTACGTTGTCTAAAATTGCTAATAACAAAAGACATACTAACCAAATTTCTTACTGATTACTCTGTATTTGTGTGCATGCATGTAAACATAGTCAGCATATAGCTGGATTTTTTTTCTATATATAATTTCACTTGAAACTGTTTTGCACATTTTGTGCTAAAATTCTTAATTAAATGAAAAAATATTCAGTACTTTTCAAATATTTAATTCACACAGTATACAAAAATAGGTTTTCCCCATGTGGTTATATCATGTAGACTATTTATTTATTAAATTAGCAGAAAATGCGCTATATCGTGATATATATCGTTATCAAGATATGAAATGACCTATATCTGGATAGAAGATTTTGGCCATATTGCCCAGCCTTTGGTATAAGGACACAAATTATATTTCCTAAAGAAATTCCTTCTTATATTTAAGAAGAAAACAGATCAGTACTTCTACATGAGTATGCATGAGTCATTATTGACTCATGACTCAGAGTTTACCACTACACTAAATAGCCTATATTTAGACATTCATGCACATCCATTTTATGAAAATAATTTTCCTTGCATATGTGGCCATGACCATCATACTTTTTCCAAAATGTATTTATTTATTGTGACTTAAATTATTTTTGGCATCTTTGTGCCTCACGTCATATTGAACAGTAATACAGTGTGGGAACTATTAATTGAAAACATGGCACAGATTGATTCATTTTGTATGATGATTTCTGTTTTTTTTGTGCATGGTCCTAGAACCTTGTATAAAGACTAATAATAATCAGCATTATATTTTAAGCTTGATTTTGCGTTTTTTGGCATAAAGTGCCACTTATTGTTGCAATCTTGTTGATTTTGAGAATTTCTGACAATAAATAGTCTATATTATGATGTTAATTCAAAATGTATACTTCTATTACATATTGTGAACACTATCTGTTAAAGCATCTATTTGTTAGTTGTCAACATGTTTGGTGTTTCACATATGATCACTACAGTGTCTGGTGATTTTTTTTTTTTCGTGGTGCAATTTGTTGCTGGAAACTTGTTAACGTTGTGGTAAGATGCCCCTATCCCTTGCTGACCACTTCAAAACGACTTTTATCTCACGGGATGGTTGAAAATTACTCCTGATCCCTTCTGCCTGGAACTGCCAAGCGGATATCTTCTTGATGGGGTTACATTCAACCATTACACGTACCCCTTTGCTCAATGAAAAACCTGTCACAAAATGGCGGAGACGTACGTTAGCAGACCCCATTTTGAGGAATTGACACTAGACAGCGGAAAAGTGCGTGTCCTTGCGTGTGGTTTTGAAAAATAGTGCTCCTTTTTGCAAACAAACTGCGGCACACCCGAGTTCACCTCACGCCTGTTTGGACTCCCCACCCGTCAACCGAATTCTGGGCTAACGACTCGGTCGTGCGCTAGCTTGTTAGCTTAGCAAACGTTAGCTAACGTAGCAAAATTACCACGAACCTGCTCTGAGTAGTCGGTGTTAATCCAATTATCCACTGCCATTTCATGTTAACAAAGTATTTATCTACTGTTTTGTGTCGCTTTAGTGAAGCAGTCATTATTCCAGCTATGCTAGGTGAATCGTTTGGGCGCTAGCTGTACCGGCTTCTTACATTAGCGTGTCAGATTCCAGTCCCTTATTAACACGGCTAATATTGCTAAGTAGGTTACCTCCGAATGCCAGCAGCTCACCTCGAAGTTCCCAGAGCAAACACAATGTTGCAGTTGTCATTATTTAGCTATATAGCATCAAACACTGAGCAGTTATCACCACAAGATAACTGCCAAACTCATTTAACGTTAGGTTGCTGCTGTTATTATCGCTAGTGTTGTAGCTAAATTAGCTAGCGGGGTGGCTAACCGCCGTATGTGCGTACCGTTACCTTCGTATTGCATTTATAGTTCTTTTCAGTTTAAACGGCTGCTGTTAACAATGATGTGGCTTCTTGCTAGTCAGTAAAACGAATTCATTACTCTACATTGTCTCTAACGTTACCTCTGTGTCGGTGTAGCTACTGTAGGCTACAGTGTAGCTACACTGTACAGGATAATGGCGTGCTAAAGGCGAAACATATCTTTGTATTTGCAGAGCAGATAGTTCACTGTTTTAACTGTCAAATATTACAACAATATATCGTCAAACAGAGAAAGCGTGAATGAAAACTTTATGTTTAATTCGCTTGTTTGTCTTCTAATTAATTGAAAGTCATAGCTTCGTATTTCCCACTCTTGACTACTTGTACATTTGCTATTCACCTCTACACTAAATAATTACTGGGACTTCAGTTGCATTATTAGTTGAATAGAATATGCTAACATGAATTTAATTCATGGTGAGTAATGGTTAAAGTAACAAAGGAAAACACTGCTGTATCAATAATCCTTTGCAAGAAAATGGCCTACTTATCCTGATGAATGGCAGGCATAAAGTTATTAAATTATTTCAGTGATGGTACTCAGTTTTGCATCAAATATGTGGTTGTGTATATCTTGAGGATACAGATTTATATATAGCCTGTTTTAAGCATTCAATGTAGTAATGCTAGTATTTAAAATGAAATTACATTGGTATTATCTTGCATTATTTACCTTTTGGTGTCCTAAATTACATAACAAAACATGTATGTAATTCCAGGCAGAACATTTAAACTTGCTGACACATTCCAAGGATTTTCTGTTTGGATTGACTATAATATTCATGTAATAAATGGATGATGTATATCAGGCGTGATATTGCAGTTGTGCCGCAGGGCAAAAACATGTAAATGTCGTGAGCAATAAAATTCCCACATGAGATTTGTTTGACTAATGTCTTAATTCACGGCAGTGTGAATGCTTAAATAGATCCAAAGGCCCTGAAATCAATATGTAGGGAATTATAAATTAAAAGATGTGTTAACCAACTGACTTCCAGCAAATTATAATGTATTGATATATATCTGTAAACTATCGGATGTGTTTTCACAGTCATTATTCAATGCTTAGCGTTCATCGGATCATATGTTAAATTGATTTAACAGTCATCGAATTATACAGAGGTTTCCATAAGCGCCAGCTGCCAGCCAAACAGATGACTATTCATTATATACATTTTAATTTAAATGATCTTTATTTACATTTCAGCTATTAGTTAATTCATGGTTCAGTAGATTCACATAATTTGAGTCAAGTGATTCACATGTTTTGTTATTTTAGAGTTCTTTTTTGGTATAGGTTTATTTTATGAATAAAATAAGGTCTAATGATTCTCAATTAGAAAAGTTCTGATCAGTCAGGAATAGGCAGGGTCCGAAATTAGCACCAGCCAAATGCTGGTACATTATGAAAGTGGCTGGTAGATTTCATATTCAAAAGTTTTTATTGGGTTTTTGTAGATATTACACAATATACAGTACATTATACAGTGCATTATAACTACCAACCCCACCCCCCTCCCACTGGGAGACTGGCAAACACAAATATTATAAGACTAGACATTCAAAATATATGCATACAATAATAATGAAACACCAAGAGA
>JAOVVB010140269.1:0-12062 GCA_028570985.1 Heterobranchus longifilis
AAAACGTGCCTGGGGCACGTGTAATAGTGACACTCAGTACCCGGAGAGGGTGGAAGGAAATATACGTTTTCTTCAGCGGGAGTGCGCAAAACGTCACATCCGTTGATTTTCACGGAAACTTCGACCCGAATCCTTCATATGCCCACAGTGCCCACAGGCTCTTATAGGCAGCAGAGAAAGTTGGGGATGGTCTCATTTTTTAGGTTAAATTACAATCCTTTCACCCAAAGGCAATAAAAAAACAATTAATGTAAAATGTTACACATAGCTCCTTTAATCAAACATAATGGAGCTGGAAATGGGATACAGCATCTGTCGTTCTGTTATTGGCCTGCAGAGTTACAGATTATTATGGGCTGTAGATGAGGCTTTAATGACTGTATGAATGACTGACTGGAGAGTAAATACATGCAAAAGTAGACGTGCAGTAGGCTTCTTCTGTTTTTATTTTTGGTAATACTCTAATGAGTTACTTTTGTCAGTAAGTAACGCTGTATTGTAACAGATTACTTTTTAATGGCAGTAATCCTGTAATGTAACAAGTTACTTTTAAGAGTAACGTTACCCAATACTGTTCCTCTTTAAAATGACATGCAGGGCTAGCTGGCTACCTAACCAATAACAGTCTAGCTACAGTAGCTGGGATGCTAATAGGAAAATTACTAATGTGGTTGTGAAAGCTCTAATTAGCATACAAAATACTCCTGAAGATAGATAGATTTTAGTTTTTTGCTAAACTTGTTTTTACTTTTCAGTTAGTCTCAGGAGTGGATGTGGAGTCGGAGGAGTGGCTAATTTAACTCCATTTGTCAGCGGCTCACCACAAGACACTCACAGCAAGACACTCGGGCAACAGGAGCGGGTGAGTCACGTAAAAAAATTCCTAAATATATAGATATTATCCAATAATATATCACATTGGTCGCATGGCCAGTGATCGGACATGGGATTTAGGACCACATATGAAAGTGACACAGACAGGGTGGGAGATTAACTTTCACCAGCCACTCAATAGTAAATCATTATTTTGTGTCTGAAATCTACCAGCCACTTTCATATTATACCAGCATTTGGCTGGTGGTGGATGCTAATTTCGGACCCTGGGCAAAAAACAGATCAGTGTCACATGAGAGCAAAGAAACTGGATTTGGGCCACATGTGCTTGTAATGTGAATGTAGTCTTTTTGACTTCCTGTTACCTCAAAGGTCAGCCTTGCCAAGACAGTTTGAAGGCCAACTACGTAAACGTGGTGTCAAAGTTTAACAGTGAGAGCACCATACAGATTTACTTCGTCTTTGTGAGGGAATCGATTAAAATTAGTTTAAATTAAATTAAAATGAGTTTAAATTCTATTAAAATGAGAAGCCTATAGTGAAAAATGAGTTTAGTACAGGTCTGGCTAGGCTTTCAAGAGGATTTTGAAAAATTAAGAGGTACTCTCCTGTCATTTCCACTTGTAGCCAGAAGAGCGGAAAAGTGTTAGGATCTGTGTTGGATAAAATTACATTTTGTCCTGACCTCGGTTTTTCTACATTTTCAAAACTTTATGATTTAATGGTTGGAGAGTATGTGGTTTTAAGGATGCCCCTGACAGTAATGCTATTCCGGGTTGAGGTGCTTTCTTGGGGTGAATAAATACACAGCTAAGCGGGCTATTGAAGGGGACATGGGATGTGTTGTAAATGTGTAGTAAAGCAGAGGTGTGAAATAGTTTGGCTGTGGAACCCAGTTGCCAGAGGAAAGGCTGACCAAAAACATCTCTAACTGGGACACAGTTACCCTTAGTCAAGAGAGATTTCTGTGATATTTTCTCTTTCTGATTTGCATTTTATTTTCATGAACAATTTGCAGTGTAATGTCAAACAAAAGCTACGAAACATTCATATGGAACAATGGAAGGATGAGATATGGAATAAACCAAAGCTTAGAAACTATGTTCAAATCAAAGAAGACTACTACACAGAACCATTTATCAAATTTAATTTGCAGAGGGGGCAGACGCCCCTATGTGCTCAGATAAGAACTGGTATCTTACCACTGGCAGATTCAAAGGCATCCCTGAAGAGCAGCGTTTATGTGTTTTTTGTGATCTTGGTGTTGATGAATTTAATTTTATGTTCCATTGCCCCATGTATAGTGGACTTGAGGAATCATGTGGTAAATACGAGATCACGATGGAGAGTTGTGTAACTACACGCGACTCGTGAACTTATATTTACCATGCAGAGAATTGTGTAACTACCACATGGAGAGTTGTGTAAAACTCGTATTTACCACATGGAGAGTTGTGTAACTATACACGACTTGTGATCTCGTATTTACCACATGCAGAGTTGTGTAACTACATGCGACTCGGAGAGTAATGGCTTACAGTTGATCATGAAAGTTTCCAGTTCAGGAGAGCAGTGTTGTAAGATCACTGTCACATCTTTACACCAGTCATTGTTGATGAAAAAACAGATACCTCCACCTCTCGTCTTCCCGGAGAACTCGTGAACGTGTCGCAATCCGCTCTGAGTAGCTGGAAGCCAGCCAGCTCCACAGCAGCGTCTGGGATAACTCCGCTGAGCCACAAGACGTGAGATGATGAAAAGTCTCTGTTATTCCTCGCCAGTCGCTGAGAACTGTTCGGGATGACGTCTGGAAACGATCGAGAGATGCGCGAGTCTGCAGCGAGATGCACCTGCGCTTCAGAGAGGATTTCTCCAAGGAGGACCAAGAGGCTCGCACCAAACTGTGGCCGCTGGTTCAGGAAGCCAGGAGAAAAGGAAAGAGAGCGTTCCTGAAGAAAGGGTACGCATACTCTTCGACAACAGAAGAGTGGACCCTGAATAAACAGGCATTATTCTGCGGTTCTTTGCTTACACAGGTATAATGATGTAGTCAGGTTTGTTTATTAGTAGCTTTTGCGCATTCCTTAGAGGTTATTTACCAGTTAAATGTTGTCTTTTTTGTCGTTAAATGCTAGGGGGTTGAAAGATAATGTAACGTAAGGCAATTTTTCTTTTTTGTAAGGAGCAAAAGGCTAGTTGTGTTTTCTTGCAAGAGACCCATTCAGGTGAGGCAGACACTACATTCTGGAAACTACAATGGGGGGACTCTATTTTCTTTAGTCATGAAACATCGCATTCAGCTGGTGTTATGATTTTGTTTAACAGGTTTCCTGGTAATGTAATTAACCACAAAAGTGATACAAATGGTCATTGGCGAATGGTGGCTTCAGAAATTAATGGGGTTAATTATATTTTGATATGTGTATATGGGTATAACAAAACAGCTCAGAACAAAATTTTCTTCTCATCTTTGAATAAGCTGTTAGAGGAGTGGAAAGTGTCTTATGCAACTGATAAAATCATAATTGGAGATTTTAATTTGGCTCCTGATCCTTGGTTAGACCGGCTTCCATCAAGGGGACAGTGTCATAATTATAATAAAACCTTTGTTCAGCTGGTCACAAAAGCAAGTCTGACTGATTATTGGAGAATGAAAAATCCCTTGGCCACACAATATACCTGGTTTAATGCATCTAATAATGGCCAGTGCGCAAGGATAGACTATTGGCTAATGTCAAACAATTTAGCCAATGATGTTGAGTGTGAAATCTCAGCATCACCTCTAACTGATCATTGTGTAATTTCGCTGTCACTCTCTTTGTGTAGAGATGTGTCTATCCAAAAATCTATCTGGAAATGTAATATTAACCTTTTGGAAAATGTGGATTTTTGTAAAGAGGTTAAACATCTGGTTGTGGAAATTGTTGAGTTAGAAATGTCAGCCTTGAGTAAATGGGAGTGGTTTCAATTTAAAGTTAGACAGATTGCAATTAGGTTAGTCAATATTCTTCTAAACAGAAACAACAAGACATTACAAATGATATCAACAAATTATGTTGTAAAGCTGAGTTATCAGTGGAAGATCATGTTAAATTAAACAATCTTCAATCCCAGTTAGATAATATGTATTTGGAAAAAGCAAATGGAGCATTTATACGTGAAGAGCTTGCTGGATCGAGGAAGGGGGAAAAAAAATTTCAAAAGAAAAACAGATGGCGACAGCGAAAATGTCAAACTCAAGGCTTAATAACATTAGTCCACAAACCAATGGGTGACACCATGGTGGCTACGTCCACTTCTTTTAGTCTCTGCGTCATACCCATCCTCTTCTTCTCATCTATGGTTTTATTTCTCTGATGTGTTTAGTAGGGATATTACTACCACAGGTGTGTTGGCTGCATGTTTCCAGAGGCTGGGTTCTCTTTTCAGCTGGAGATAAAGATGCAGCTGAGTCACTCAGAACAGGTCTTAATTACCTTCCCTTAAACGTCAACTCTACTCAGCATTTGGGCTCATCATCCGGCCTCTTTGACGCATCGGCTGTTGAAAATATCTTTCACTGATCTCGGAATTGGCAATCACAACATGTAGGCTATTGTGCTATACTCTATCGCCTATTGGCCACATGTCTAATTTAAATCTTTTCAGGCCTTTTGCCGTGTTTGTTCTGTCATCTGTCCCAGTCAGTTCTTCTTCCTCGTCATACAGACCTAAATATGTTGCTAGCAAGCTCAGTCTCTCTGTCTCTATTTTCATCTGGATTTGATTTTTTAACTCACAGTTTTCCTCATGAGAGATGCATCATCCTGTTAGAGGGACAGACTGTCATAATTTTGGTGCCAAACTCCTTGGAGAGAGATACAGTGTCAGTATGGCCACTGATACTGTTGACACTTGAAACACAGACCAGTTTGTGTGGACCAAGCATGCTTGAAAAGTCAGGGAAGGGAACTGTCATTAGTTCAAACTCTGAACACAGTTGTCTAAGTGGTGTACAGTGCTGTGGTCCGGTGGTCCCAATGGGACTCCTGCCACTTAAGTTCCCTTGACAGAGCCATAATAGATCCCAGGAGTGTCTCATAATGGCATGCAGGCCCACGACCAGTGACACGCTGCTACAAACTGCTCAAGGACTTTTTGTAAATTAAGGTGATTAAAATCACCTATTGCAGTGCTGAGAGCATCAGCAGATTGTACATTCTGAATCAACCTGATAATTGCAGCAGAGTTGGTGTCAGCCTCAGGGTGAACGTGAACAGTGACAAATAGGTGAACACCCTGGGGGGACAGAGACAAGAGATGCAAAGAGGAGTTCAGTGTCAGGAGGACAAACCTGCTCTTGCACCATGGCACTGATGAATCATCTGCTATTAATATATGGGCACACAATCTGGTTATGTGATATTATGGCCACTTCCCTGTAACAGTATGTAGTTAGGCTCATGCTAGTCTTACTATGTGAACCATGCCTGGATATAGCCTTAAGTCAACAACGGCAACAGCCTCCGAGCTATCAACCTACATGCTGAAAATGAGAAAAATTTTGAAGGTTTGGATTGTGCAATAAGGCAGACATGCTCTGTTCTTTCAGTGAATGATTGTAAATATCTACAAAGAATAATGTCCCAAAATTTTCATGTAGGTGTTGCGCCGAAAACGGGTTCCCTTCCGACACTATTTTGCAGCAGCACCGTTGGGGCGTGGCGCCGCCCAGGACGATTGTGATTGGTTTAAAGAAACACAAACAGGCCAGGGAGGTTTTTTCACTATCCAGAAGTGAAAGCGCATTCAATCCAGACTTTTCCCCGCAGCGCGGACACAGCGCTGTGGAGATAGGTCTGGCTACGCGAGACTAAGCTCATGCTGGATCAGGAGTGCTTTAAATATGACAAAATGTGTGTATTCCAGCACTTAAATCAATACTAAATCAATCCAAAAAAGCTGAAAGCTGTATAATGAAGGGCGAGAGGAAATACATTTTTAAGCAATGTTTCTTCGAGTCTAGTTCAATAGCATCTATTGCTCCACATTTTCTACAGTGGACATCTGACCTACAGTAGTTCCAAGTGGTTCCAAACCTGGGGCTCCAGTCCCCTAAGAGGGAGACAATTATAACAGCATAGGAAAGCAGAAATAGAATAATGTTCTATACACATATTTTTTTTTACCAGAAACTCCTCTAAATATTTGATTGACTTGTTAATTACTTGATTTTTGCCTCTAGCTCTCTAAAAACTATGTAAATAATCACTTTGTGGCTAATTTGGTCATAACCCACACACACATGCAACCATTGATGGTGGGGTTAAAGTGGACATTGCTATACTTTAAAGGGGAACCATGCCCATTTTCAAAATTCAATGTTAGGCTTATTCCTATGGTCTAAGATAGACCAGACAAAAATTGTATTTAACATGAACAACTCTCTCCCAAATCCAAAGAATAGAGTGCTAAAACTCAACATGTGATGTAGCCTATAAAGTGTGGAACTGCTCCATAGACAATGAATTGGGAAAGATGTTATAGATGACACAGAGAGCACCCAGGGGAAGGTTCAAAGTATATGGGTACATTTTCTATTTCACAACTGACAACATTACAATAGAATAAAGCTCATTTGGGTATAAAAAAAAAAGCAAACAAACATTCTGTGCATCCACAAAATCAGTCTCCCATTTATTGTCTATGAAGCAGCTCCAGACTTTATAGGCTCCTTGATGACATCACAAGTGAGACTTACTACTCTGGTTTCAGGCTTTGAGAGAGAGATATCATTTACAAATATTGATTGAGCTTTTCTAGGCCATGCAAATAACATATTGGAATTCTTAATATTGATGGTGTTCCCCTTTACGAGACCACAAACCAAAGCTTGGGAATCACTGTCCTAGAGCAACTGAGAAATCAGATCTATAATATATCACTCAATGCTTAGACACTGCACAGAGCTGTCACATTGCACATTTTAGTTCAATATAGATTAGAGAAATTGGGAGATTTGGTTTAAAAAAAGGAGACATTTATATTAAAATACACTCTCAGTAAATGTCTCTTCCCTCTCCATTTAGATTTTTTTTCCAATCAAATATCATATTCAGTCATAATTATTCATTTGCCTATCCCCTATGAAAACAACTACCTTTCAGAGTATCCTGTGTTTCTACTTTCTTCACAGACGTCAGTAATCAAATCAGATGAGAAGCATACACACTACTGTATCTGTTTACCAGTGTCATCTCTCAGAACATCCAGGGGAGAGTCATGAGCTGCTTATTACAGCTGAGACAGGATGATCTGCAGGAGCATGCTGTGCTGTAATGTGTTTCCATGCCTGCAGGTGTGGCAATTCTTCTGTCTACAGTAGATACCTTAAATCATGCTGTTGTGTCCCTAATGGTACTTTTTAATCTTTCCATTATGTCTATATTTTTGCCTCCTCGCAGGTAGGCCTGCAAGAGTCAGTTTTTTCAAGGCTATTCATCTCAGCTAAACCCATTCCTGAGATAGCTGTGTGATAGCGACAAACAACCTTCACAATACAATACTGCATGCCGTAATTCATCAAGTTGCAGGTGTGACTTGTCCAAGCAGCTGAAAGCAAAACTGCATCTGTACTTTTGTCTCTTTTCTACCCATCTGCAACAACTTCCCATTCCCCAACTTCTGAGACTTTGACACAAATTCCCGATAAGCTCAGGACTGTCCCACTGTGAAATCAGAAAGGGCTTTAAGGCTCTCTCCCACACTTTTCAAGCAATTTATGCAAACTTTAAAGGCCCTATGAAGACTTTTTGACTGGTAATGAAACTGTCTCAATTTACTACCTATGCTTCTATATGACCTACATAAGCAAATGAGCCCATCAGCATGAAGATTCTACATTGCACTATTTCTATGTAGTTATTTCAATATGCATGTTCCCGGGTCGGGAGCAGACGATGGCACCCAGACGGAGGTGCTTGTGCTTACATAATGGACGCACTTATCCAGGTTCACAGAACCCAGTGGCTGATACTGGGGCAAGACTAGCAAAAAGGAAAGAAATAATTTAATGAAAAACAGAAAAACTAAAAGGGAAAGTGATCAAGCACAGGTGAAAATGTGAGTCAACATTGGTTGCTAACGGGATCTGAAAGGATTAAAACAGAAGGTATGTAGACAGGTATGTATTATCTCTATTTTATTTATGAAATGCATTGCGAGACCTGGTTGTACATCAATACATGAATTTACCTTCTCTGAAGTTACGTCCTCTGAATACTTGGGATGCTAAGTATGTTAGCATAACAGAAAGGCTACAGAGGACGGTGGACATTACTACAAATGGTTTATAATGCAACACTATAATGTTGGCCTTCCTACACAGATTATATCTTGTTGTTGGCTTATTATTATGAAGACATATGATTACTTGGGAATGAAAACACTACCGTTTTTGTCTGAAGGGGCCGCTGAAATCAACACAAAATGAATCTTCCTCGGAGTGTGTTTAACATATGCACGGAAGAGAGTTAATGTAACAAATATACTGATTTTAACCCAAACCATGTTGTTTTTTTCTCACCATACTCACCATTTTGTTGCCTAAACCTACCATAAACAACGTTAACGCAGTGTTTCATACCGTGAATGTAACGTTTAGGTATGAGGACATGAACTTGTTTTTGTGTTGTCAGTGTTTCTGTCTCAGAATGTTGACCTTTTCACAGTGTGTTTTCACTTCATCAAAGTTAATTGGAACAGTTTGGTCGCTGAAAAATGTCTTGTTCAGCGTTTGGTAGCACCGTGCTAACCGTGCTAGTGCTAGCAGTAGCTGCTAACTTAAGGGAAACTTTGCCAATTTTTACCTGGCTCCTTGTCACTACAGCAGATGGTGACATCATCTGGAGGTCCATGTACATACACCGGCAATACTCCGCCGGATGACTCACGTCATGGGTTTAGCATAGCAGCGCCATTGATACCATAGACGAGACTGGACGAGACATCACTGGTGTGACCACGCCATCGTCCCCAGCGCTGCCTTCTTGTCCAAATATGGTCAACTTCTGGCTCCAAAAAGTCAACATGGCAACAGATGGCGACGGCCAAATTCCAAACTCGTGGCTTCAAAATGGGAGTCCACAAACCAATGGGTGACGTCACTCTTACTCTGTCCATTCTTAGTCTATGCCAGTGACATGTACTGTAATGAGAAAGTAACTTGTTGGAATAGACTTTATCCTGTATCATGCCAGCATAACTGAAGGTGGAATTACTGATTTTCAGGTCACACCATCTGACAGGCACAGAACCCCAATGGGACTCTGGTCTCTGCAGGAGACAAAGTTTAGGGAACTGGCTGTAAACTGCTCTTCATTGGAGGTGGAAAACCAAATTAAAAACACTTCTGATCAGCCACTGTGTGGCTTATTGTTTGCACGTGTCAACTTCACAAGGCAAAGCACATGTGACAGAGTGTAGATTGTCTTGTGCTCTCACCTCGTGCTCTCTGCTGTGACTAACCGTAACTGTGCTGTGCTGTTTCTGCCATTTGTCATCTAAAGTGCATGCCAGCAATCATATCACTGCATGTAAAGGAGGTGGGAGGGTGTTTCTCATCTACTGATGGACAACAGTGGTTATATTTGAATGTTTTGGTCAGAACTGTTGCTAGGGACAATTCAGCAGTGGCTGGAAATTGGTAGGAACATGTCCCTACCATCCCTACATAATTCTACACCCTTGGACATTGTGACATTCTGACGTCTGATGGGGGTGCCGCTTACATTCCCATTCAATTGAAAAATCCATTGCCATTTGAATAAAGAGTCCAAAAAACGTACATATTGGAATTGCTCTTCTTGTGAAAACAAACATGTTTGGTGTTGAAGTATTTGATAGAAAATAGAACTCTAAATATGCATTCATGTTGCATTGTAACACTGTAGCCAAAGAAGTATATGTGGTAAACTAAAGCTATGTAAGCATATACAACAAGATCTGTACATTTTTGCTGCTCCTGACTATAAGGTTTAAGTGGCAAATTTCTATTTTAATTTCAGGGTTTGCATTTACCTTGCATGGCAGCTAGATTCCCACGATATCAGGAGATCACGCGGTTGCATAAATCCATCCTGCCAGGCTCCAAGTAAAGTGTTTGGGTCAGGACGAGATGTGACTGGACCAATCAGCATGACCAGCAACTCCAGGGTTCTGTGAGGTAAAATTACTGTTTTTGTCAAAGGAGTGTGGTGGCTATTAACAGACCATAGAACAAGGTAGACAATAACCCGTGTAATGTATAGGCAGCAGTTTGTTTCTTTCACATCAGAAAAGAGCTCTGTTTTGTCAGGAATGAAAGAGAATAGATCAGTCTGTATGAGCAGGTGAATAAAAAGCTTACTGGAGTTTATCCCTTTTCATGAATTCTTTCAAAAAGCCCCATGCGATTAACCCACACACAAGTCACGCAAAAAGCAAAGTGCTACAATTGTAGGGATAGGCAGTTCACAGAGACAGAAAACGACAGATGTTCCCTGTTTAATTGCAGCCTGTTCGTAGTGTATGACAGAGAAATCCACTTTCACTTTTAGAACTCTACTGTGGTTTGTTTTAACAAGTGAAGACACAGTTGGCAGTTTGCAGTGTAGAGCAGATAATGTAGCGTGATGTTTTGTGAAAATGAGTTCCTTACCTTCGAACAGCTGCGGTCCCTTTGGCAGATGATGGGACACTGATTCTTGTATTCAGTGTAAGCAACACACACACACGCACGCACGCACGCACACACACACACACACACACACACACACACACACACACACAGGCTACTCTGCACCGTATGTCCTCTGTGCCCTTGTGTGACCGTGGCTGCACCCCGCTGCTCTTTATGGGTGTAAAGTGGAAATAATTGGCTGGCTTGTCTGGGAGAGGTCAGTGAGACCGAGAATGAAAATGAGAGAGAGCTATCTGGGAAAGGTCAGAGAGAGGGGGAATAGAAATGAGAGAAAGTGGAATATTTAAGGCCAATGGAGTGTGGCTTCCCCAGGAGAGAGATGGATGGATGGACACGGAGCTGAAAGAGCACTCTCACACCTCTGTGCTACAGCTCTGTCCCTTTATCTGTTCATCAGGGTCACACTGGCATGTTGGGGAAAAAAAGCACACATTAGGGGAGAGATGCACACACACACACACACACACACACACACACACACACACACACATGCAGATAGTTTTGGTTTTCTTTGTCCACCGTATAGACTGTATATAAAGATGGACGACGTGTCTCCACTTCCACCCACGGTACAACAGTGAAGCCAAAATATCCTGGATGCGGGTGCCGCCATCTTGTAATTTTGCAACCAGAGTCTGCGCAGTAGTGACCGGGCAGCATCGAAGACCCACTCGTACACCTGCCTGACCAATCACAGCTGTCAATCATGATGTTTCACCCCGTTGTTACAGCATCAAATAACTAATGAGGCCATGTGGTGGGGGCGCTGCAACACCAAGAAAGAAAAATTAAGAAGACAAATCAAGATATTAACTTTTTTTATAATAGAGCAGGGGATTGTGACGTGAAAAAACACAATGCATTGTGTGACGAACAGACACAGAGGCCGCACTGAGCCAGAGTCCATACAGACTCTGTATGAAATATAGTTTCTGCTGTGCAGTAAAACATGTTGCCAGAGTGCTAATTGCGCGCCGTTAGCCTTTAGTACAGAGCCAATTCACTACGCTAATGTTTTATTACAGTTTTTTCTGTGTTGGTTTGTATTTGTTGTCGCTGTGTGCCCATGAGGGATGTGCATCTCTGGTCTGAGACCGATGCGATACGCATCTCGATGCATTGCCAATGATCCGATGCATTAAAGATCCGATTCACCCCCTATTGCGATGCAGTACGATTCCATGCGATTTGATTCAACACAATGTGATTCAGTGCGATACGATGCGATTCAACATGATCTAAAAGAATATGATGCTTTACAGTTCAATGTGGTACAGAGTTTTATTTTATTTCTTTGAGTCTTCTTAAGAAAACAGCAGATTGTGTTGGTAAGCAGCCTGCATTGTGCTTTCACAACTTGGCAGAAATACTTTCACTTTCCACTTTTCACTCAGACGTGAGTGCATAGTGTTATTTATCTTTTAATAATTGATTATGACGTTTGATCAAGCACAATTATTTATTGAGTTCTTTTTTTTGGGGGGTGGGGGGGTGGGGGGGGGCCTCAATG
>JAOVVB010140280.1:0-12062 GCA_028570985.1 Heterobranchus longifilis
TTGGAGGGGTGGAGAAATATTTGATTAATCTTCTTAACACGTTTCATGTGCAGATTCTTTGAGTTAATTTCAAGGACCATGCCTAAAGGAGATTACCTCCCCATGCTCCTGCACATTTGCTCATGAGTGATTTTGTTTATTCATGTTTTATATTATAATGCTCCTCCTGCCGTCTGCAGCCACAGAACCAACGGCAAAAATGCAATTTATTTCCCGCTCTGCACACGATGGAGACAGCTGATAATGTCACCAGGAAATATGAAGACTGCTGGGACGGGACCAAACAGCCTACTATTTATGTATGGAATATAAATAAAATATTTTGTGTGGGTTCTCTTAACCCGCACATACACCTAAAACACACATACACTCGCCCCCCAAAAAGTTGCTCCGGTTAGTGTCATTGAATATTTTTTTACACTTAAGGCACTGTGTGTGTGTTTGCGTGCGTTTGTGTATATTGTGATTTAGATTTAGATATCTGTCATCTGTCAGCAGATCCGCATGCATCAACAATAACATGGATCATTACGGAGAGTCATATAAAAGGTCAAAGATGCGTTCAAGTTCTCCGAGGTTGCAGATTATGCTTCTGCTCAGTCGCCAATCACACTTATCATCAACAGCTTATGGTAAGCTCATCCCAGCCAGTGCATGTGCCTCCCTCACATGAAAACCCATCTACAGTGTGTTGTCATGACATATATGACACAGCCCACTCATATTTCATTGGCGCGACTCGGTTATGAACATGCATCAAAGTCTCTTTCATCACTCCTGCTAATATGGATTTATCTGCTCCGCTGGCAGTGATGGGACGGCTGACGTAACTGTTTACAGTGACTCCTTTGCTCCCTCCCGATGAGGACGACCACGATGATGATGACGACCGACGCTCTCTGCCCAGCCGACGGCCCGGTAGGCAGGATTTATGGCCCGCGGTGCCCATCCTCGGCGCGAAACGCATTGTCTCTGGGTAGATCGTTCAGCCTGTCCTTGCTTTATTGATCTCACTCCTCACAAGTTCACAACTTCCGCGTTCCGGGTGCATCGCTTGACAGGAGAGAGATTTAGTGGAGGGATGAGGTCAGATAGAGGAAGAGAGATGGAGGGGAAAGAGGAGAGGAAGGAGGCAGGGCGAAGTGAAGGAGAGTCAAAGGAAATGGGAGAAGAGGGGGGAAATAAAGAGGGGCTGCGAGAGAAAGGGAGAGGGAGTGAGAGGGAGGAAGAAGGAGAGAGTTACTTCCTCCGGGAGGATGCGGCTCTAGGCCAGGTCAGAGAAGATTGATACTTGTGAGTGTGTAGAGAGTCTGCAGAATTAGCCCCCGGTACAGTGGAAATCCACTGGTAAACACACCCAGCAGCTCTCAAAGGTGTTCCCATCAATCTCAGCACTCTCGTTTTGCAGTGCACAGTGTATACACACACACACACACACACACACACTCATATCTCAAGTGTTTGACTCGCTGAAGTGGTCAGTGAACGGCCGTACTACTGTAAAGTAAAAACACATCACCGACTTCAGCGCTTGCTCCGTCATCTTTTCACCTGCTGATTTTTGCCGAGGTTACGACGTGCTCGTGGTGCATTCACGTGCTCCTCGGATTCTCCTGTTTCCCGAGGTTGGGAAATTCACAACTTTGGTGTGTTCATGAGGTTTAAGTTGTAATGTGGAAACAACACGGACGCTACAAAACAGATGTGTTGTAATGTATTGCTTAGAGCATCTGTTTCCACTATTTGCATAAAAGCAAAGAGCTTTACCTGATGTGTTCTCAGGGTTAATGGTGATAAATACATTTTCTAACTAATCTAGGTCACTCTACCTGGACAGCAACTTACGGCTACAACCTAATACCATATTACAAATTGCATGTGAGCAACAAATTGATATGCAAAACGTGAATTAAAAAAAAGTTTCTTACTATCAACTCAACATTTACTTTCATCCGCCATGTTTCAGCATAATACGTTGTGTACCAAAATACCAAATGTTTAGAAAACATCTTTATTCTTTTCAGAGCTTACTTTGACTTTTATTGTTTCATTAAAATAAGTCAAAGTCCCAACCCTACTTTCCAAGTTTTTGTTCTGATTTGAGGGGGGGGCGCTCACGTGAATTTTCTGTAACTAATTTCTCCAATTATTCCGACACCATGAATGCAGCAATACACTGTAATCTAAGGTGACATACAGTATGCTTTAACCATTCATCTCTTTGTGTCCTCAGTAGTACTTTAAATCCGCTTCTATACGTGACTTTGAATGACCTCCTCCCGTCTCTCCTCTTTTTGAGAGCTTTGGCTTTTTTTTCCCCCCCCAGAGTCCACAAGATTACATTAGAGACTCCGTACTGTTCACAAAGCCCACAGGGAGTGTGAAGAAGGCAAGGGAGGGAACTTACATAAGGCCCGGGCCCAACTCGAAACCCCGCAGCCCTGAGGGAGGACAAAGCCAAGGCTCTATAATGTTTATGTCAACCCGTGTACAGTCTAATTGGCTTGGCAATCATGGAATATGAACTGTTTGTGTGTGTGTGTGTTAGTGGGTTGGTGGGTGGGGTCTTCGTGTTTACGTAGAGTATTCCCTGTGTATTTATATAGTGCACTGTACATTTGTTCTCTGTATGTGTACACTATTCATTGTTAATGACTTGTCTGGTGCCTCATTCACCAATACGCTGTCGGAACATTCATTAGCGGTGCATAAGGAGCTGCTCTGCAGCGTAACCCCTTATCTTTTGAACTCAGACACTGTGATAAGGATTTCAGAATGACTAGAGATCAGAGTGCAACTCCATTCAATTACTTCTCTGCCATTTGAAAAAGCAGACAGACTTGCAAGTGGAGCCAGAGAGCTTGAAATGTGAATCGGCATGCTATTCTTTTCAAAAGAAGAAGAAGGAGAAAAAAAAAAAAGTTATGGATATCTTATTGAAGTGGTGAACAGGAAAATAAAATGAAATGCGGCTGTGTGCTGTGCCGTCAGCACAGAGAGCCTTTGATAATCAGACTTTTTATTCTTTGACTGAAGTTGGTGAATGCAGAGTACACACAGAGCAGCACACATGGGAGAGGAGCAGAGAGATTTGGGCTGCGTGATCCAAAAATGAAATGGGTCATCAAATTACCCCTGTGATTGTGTGTACCTGCCCAATTATGATTGATCTTTGCGAGAGAAAACAAAGTGGTGTATTTTATTTGCATGTTAAGAGATGCTCTCTCTCTCTCTCTCCCTCTCTCTCTCTCTCTCCCAGCACCGTAATTATCTCAAATGTGAAATGCTATTTAGGTATTCATAATTTATTTCCGTGTGGGGAGGACACAATAGACAAGCGCGCAACGCTCTGCCAAGCCCCAGATTTTTTTTTTTTTTTAGTTAATTGAAAATCTCATTTGCATGAGGAGAAAATCAAACACTCATTTCCATACATGAGATTATAAAAAGATAACTGCTAGTGTTTGTTGTTCCATATTTGATCTGAGCATTTCCACCTAATTGCTAAATGCTGCAAATAGGGCTAGAGTGTAACCTCCAAACTAATGTTCACACGGCGACTGGATGTTATGTTTCGGTTCAAATGCCTTGCTGTGTTTTCTATCCGTGCGCTCTAAAGTTTGTATGGATGTGCAATCAGGCGCATGTGTATCCCCTTTGATTCCATATCACAAACACAGCAAATGCATAGCTGCATAGCTGGGTATCTGCCAACTTCATAAACAGCAATGCCAGCCCAGCTGGATGTTGTGCAGGGAGGCACATACATAGAGCGGACTGTAGCAGTCAGAGCCAGTGATCTTCTATGATTTGTGTGTGAGAGATCAGAGGTGTCCTGTTTCACCCCTTACAAACAACCCCATGTATTCTATCTCTCTCTCTCTCTCTCTCTCTCTCTCTCTCTCACCCTCACACTCACACACACACACACATCCCCGTCTATTCCATGCGGACACCATTACAGACCCGGCCTCAGCCTCTGTTCCCTACTTGAAGCTCATTAATGCAGCCTCCGACATGGGCGGACACCAGGAGATTTCCAACCCCTCCTCTTCCTCCCTCCCGTCTCTTTCTTCCTCTCCCCCCAAAAAACATGATTAATGGGATTTATTTTGCGGTCTGAACCCCACGTAAAAAAAAAAAATGGCCTGAGCATTGGCGGGCACAACTTATGAGTCAGTGGGAGGTAATTTCGGATGAGACCGTTAACAGTGAAGTAAGCTGTTGTCCAATGAGGGCTTTTTTTTTTTTTTCTTTTTCTAAATATGGCCTATGGGGGATTTGTTGTTGCGCAATTACTCAGAGACTATGTGGAAAAGTGGTGGTCTTATTTTATATCTGATTCATTTTGTTGTTGTCTCTGCATGTTAATTGCTCTCTTCCACCTCCCTACAGTGAATCTGTCTCCAATGTTTACAGTTTTTAATTTATTTCCGCCTGGCATGCTAGTTAGCGCCTCTTGAGTGCCTCAAAAGTCATGTCGGAAGTTGTAAACATTCAGGTCTTTGCTGCTAATGATTAGGTTACAATCTTCATGTGTTACATGTAGAGGATACAGAAACCTAAACCCTGTGGTTTTCTCAGACAGGTGATGAAGAGGTGAAAGGGCTATGTTGTTGTTTTTTTCCCTGCTGGGGTGAATAATGTAGCTGGGATGTTGTGTATGGATTCATACAGTTTTTTTTTTCCACTTTACTTTTTTTTTTTTTTCAAAGCTAAATCCCAGCATGAATGACTTGATTCGTAAACACATCAGCATTGACTGTACACAGCCTCGCCACCACAGCTGTACATGTGACGACCTCTATTCAATAGCTGGGAAAGGACAACTGTCAAATTAAATGACATAAGGTATATTTTATTTCTCAGTGCGTCTGACCTAAGCATTTTGCCTCAGAAATATGTGCTATGTATTTTCATCTAGGGCTCCAGTGCAGGTAATTGAAAAGCATTGCTCAGTGTAGCGTATGCACTCAGACATGCGATGAGGCCACCATTATGGTTCAGCATGGCCTGGAGGGATGAGGGGATGGAGGGATGGAAAAGGCTGCGTGACATGATAGAAATTTTAGATTAACTGGGACCCTTATACTTCTCTCAATGTCAATGGGTAAACTGCAGATACCTGTGTCTGTGGTGTCAGGAAATGCAAAACCACAAATATACAGTTTTTTAATGGCCAAATTCTGTCTTTTTAATTATTATTTTTATTATAATCACGGTTGTCACGGGTCCTTCAAGTCCTTTAAGGTTTGAGGGAAAAAAGGCCTTGAAAGTTTTTGAAAATAGACATGGGTCATTGAAAGTGCTTGAATTTATATATTTTGTTCAAGAATAGAAATTTAAGTTTAATATTTTTTTAACTTTATGTTCCGAGGCTATAAGCTGCGCTGTCGGCATGTGTCTCCCGCAGTTGCGTCATTGTGTTACATGCTGGCCTGCTAGTTGTCAATACAAAAATTCTCAGTGACATTAACCTTGTTCCGTGTCTCAAACTCTGCTCTGTTGGGTCCTTGAATTTGAGGGAATTGGGCCTGGAAAGTCCTTGAATATGACATTTAAGAAGGTGTGGGAAATGTTGTTGTTGTTGTTGTTGTTGTTGTTGTTGTTGTTGTTGTTAACAATTAAATCTTTGACCACTGTCTCGAATGGAAGTGTACAGTACATGCACCACTTAAGACTTAAATCTTCCTCTTAAATGACACACATAATTTCTTTTTCTCCTCTTTTTTTTTCCTTATGGCCTTCACGGAGAGTGTGCAATAAATGGGGAGGGAGCGTGAATACTCAGTGCCTCATGTAATAAGCATATAATTAAACTCCTCTGACAATTACATCATGCATTATCAGCCTAAGCCAGATCCATTACTCCTCTCGATCAATGGCTCGGCCACAATAGGCCTCCTACTCTGACCACACCAGGGACTGGCGGCCAGGCAGCTGCAGGCTTCTTTGCTGTATTGCAGGACCAGTAAGTGCTGTTAGTGACATCCAACACCAAGGGTTTGAATGGGGGAGAGGGAGGAGGGCCGGCTACTTAATGCAAGGTAAAGGGAAGAAGGAAATGGGAATTAGTCCTGATGAGGACAGCAAAGGAGGTGGTGCAGCTACTTGCTGAGGCTCTAGAGTGTAATGATGAGTCATGGTAGAGTGAATTAGAGAGTGTGGTCCTTTTTCCTCTGCAGCATCGGAGATTGCTATCTCTAATAATGAAATCCTCAAAGATTACCGAGGTCGAGCAAAGGCTAGTCCAGTGCTGAGTTGCATAATGATTATGAATTAAACATCAGAGGAAGTTCCAGCCAAGCATGCAAGCTCACAGAGATACATTTAAACTCTGGGTACATCAACAATTCAGATATAGAATATTTTAAAGTTGGCTCTTTCATACTGCGCGAGTAATGAATTCAGGGTGAAAGAAAGGGAATAAAGTTGCGCCGTGGCCTCAAAGTCAGGCCAAGTTAAGCACTTTCCTTCCAATAGATCATCAACTATTATCACATATTCAATGGCAACATTGGCAGGAGCGCGACCGCATGCATGCCATCTGCCGATGTGATGTGAGAAGGGTATGAGATTATAATTTTGATCGGTCTCTGCCAAATCCCTTCTGCCTGTCAGAGTGGTCTGAGAGGAGCAACCACAGGCCCTGCGAATAGATTAAATCAGCCCAACCTCTTTCTGGCTCCATCTGCTTTCCCCTTCTTTCCTTTCTCACTCTTTCACTTGCTGCCTCTCACCCTAACCTCTATTCATCTATTCCCCTACTCATCCATCCATTTCATCTTTTTTTTTTTTTCCCCTTCCGCCTATACTCTCCAGCTCCTTTTTGCCAAAAAATTATTACATTACACATCCAGGGAACATCCATTAGCTCAGAACATGTTCTTTCTTCTCCTTCGTCCTCTCTTCCTCTCCTTCCAGGAATTGGCTAAGGCAATGTTATTTCAGATTATACAGTTGTTAAAGCTCATTTTAAGCTAACAACAGGACATCAAAAGCAGTGAACCCTGCACAGAGGGAGAGGAGGAGGTGTTGATGGAGTTTCTGGGCAGGTGAGAAATGGAGAGGGGCTGTGAAGAAAAGACCTGATCAGATGGAAGAGGGAGATTAGAGAGGGAATTATTAATGGGGCCAGGGCCCTTTGGAGCAGGAGATTTGTTTGGAGGAGGATGCAAAACTGCATTGCGAGATAATCGAGAGGGGAAAAAACTGATTTTCTCTCCTTTAGCACAATGTGAAATAGGGAGATATGCGGATCTGGACAGAATGTATCGTTGTTACTCTTATATGAGGACCCATGAGATTAAAAAAAAGTACACTAAACTGATAAATGTAATGCCTTGATAACTTGCATTGTGCAGTCTATGCTAGAAAAAAACCTACCCCGTGCCCACCGCCCTTTTCTGGAATATATACTGCTTTTTTTTTTTTTTTTTTTTTTTACTCTGTATGCTTTCCAGGAGCAAGCAGGTCACCCCAAAGGGAGCTTGAGTGATTGATGCCCTGGTGTCGTGCTGATTGACTTCATGGTTGCATACCCTGGAAGAAGGGATGAGGTACAGATGAGGTACACGGCGGTGGGGGCAATCACAGCCACCCAGGACATACTTCATTTCTATAGAGCCCTCTCCCCACGGATCGGTCCTCCATCCACCCACACACCTTGCAGGTCGAGCGGGCTAAAGGCAGGGCGGTTCTCGGCGTAAACTGCGACCCCTGCATGGACACACTTGTTTTGCTTTTTGTGTTTGATGGGGAATTTAGGGGTCAGTTGGCCCTGAACCGTGCTCTCCCTGGAGGTCAGTGTGACCATTGTGTTCTCACATGGAAGGGTTGTAGACTGGGGAGTTACCTGTGGTGTCTGTCTGTCATTCAGTTTGTATGTGGATTTAAGGGCAGCATACATTGTAAGAACCACACGCACCTCTGCTGCGATTGCCGTAACACCGCTGGCTTTCTCATTTTTCTTGATTTGTACTGTAATCTCTGGGGATTACATGCTTTAAAATGCATTTTAAGCTTGAAACCTTCCAAAAGAATATATTATTATATGTACACTTTAGAAATAACATGTACTAAGGCTGTATCCTAAACACAAAGTGCCCTGTGCACTGCACAGGCCTGGTACTGTATTTATATTGGGGTTTCACATGATGAGAAACAGATGGAGTGTGTCAAAGATAAAAGGGAAGGAAGTATGAAGTATGACTAAGGTTATAATGATGGGGAGCCAAGACCCAGGAGACCAAATACACATTTCTCTCTCTCTCTCTCTCTCTCTCTCTCTCTCTCTCTCTCCCCCTCTCCCTCTCCCTCTCTCTCTCGCAGCCTTGGTGCCAGACAGCGTCAAGAAAGAGCTTCTCCACAGAATAAGAGCCTTCTTAGCTCAGCATGCCACATAATTATGATTTTTAACATCTCCTTAGACCACCTGCCTATACTATCACAATATAGAATATTTTTTAATGAATTTATTTACTTGAATCTTAAACATGTTTTTTTTTTTTTTTTCGTTAAAAAACAAGATACTGACACACACGTGGCTATGTGGTTGTGTTTTTACTAATTCTGTGACTACAGTCATCACTATTTGTTAATGCACATACTTTGCACATTTAGTTGTATAAGAGACATGATGTATGAATAACGTTTATGATTCATTGAACATCAATCATTTTAAATATAATAAAACATATAATAACTGCAACAACATCAATGGTAATATATTTGAATTGAAGCTTTTTACTGTCTTGACTTCATTCTCTTAATTAAAACATTTGTAGCAATTCTTGTTTTGGGCATTTTATTGAATTTTTAAGTTGATTGCATAGTTTCGTACCATTATGACGCAACCCATGTTAAGTAAATGCTTAAAGATATTATTAATATCACACTTTAAAATGTTTTAAGTGTTCATTATGATGTCAGGGACATGTTGTCTCCATGCAATGACTTAAAAATGTATGAAGTTAATTTCAAGGTGAAAGTTAGATTATTACAGAGCGAGTCCATAAATAAAGCCTTGTTCGTTGTCTGTGAAGTATTGACACCACAGAAATACTTCATGTGGGCTCATGAAGGCTCATCGAATGGCCTTTTGCACTGCACATTTAAATATGGAGCCTCAGGGACGACGTCTTTTTGTAGGTCAACCTGGAAGTTAGCGTCGCCGTGGGTTCCCTCGCCAAAAAGCCTATGGGATTTTTGCATTGCATTTTGGATCATTGCAGTTCTGTGGAGAACACAAGTTTATGATACTTACACATTTTCATCTCTCCATATGAACACCACTTTTATGATTTTAGAAGCTTAATGCAATCATCAGAAGTAAAACGCTGATGTTCTATAATCTATAAAGGAATCAACGGTCGCATGCTGACGTCACCGTCGCCACTACTAAACTGACGGTGACGTTTAACTTCCTCAACCTCTGTAGTCTCATTTAGCCACTTGTTAAAGACATGTTAAAGCTTTGAAATTCACCAGCAGGGTATTTACTGACGTATTTTATGTCGTAGAATGAAAATCTGTTAAGCTTGTGTTAACCACAGACTTTACTTCAGACGTCTAAACAAAAACACGTTAAAAAAACACACCGACTTCCAGACGAGGGAACAGGAAGTGATGAAATGCTCACTCATTTCCATGTTTTAAAACCACAAACGTAGGAGCAGGTATCAACACAGCATGCAGCTTTACACCATCCAGCTAATATATATTACATTATTAGTTATTTTCCATATGAATCGCAGCCAGCTGGTGCTGTGAATTAACATTGTCCTTTGATTAAATTGACTTAAATCCAAAAAACATGATCCTGTAATGACAAGCCTGCTGCTGCTTTCACATCCCAGAATAACACCGTGTTCCCGACAGAGGGGGGGGGGGGGGGATAAACAGGAGGGACCCCTCCCCCGCGGGGAGGGGTGGGTGCACGGGGGGGACCGTCACTGAAACCGGTTGTCAGATTGTTTCACGGTTCTTGGTGCGTCATGTTTGAAATGAACAAGTGTTGCAGTGGGAGAGTTACTCACCCCGTGATGAGGCAGAGAAATCCAGGCCATGAGGTCTCCATCATGTCCTGATTGTCTAAATGAAACTCTTGTATGTTTTATGTTGTCGTGCAACTTCATAACCTCCCCATCGAGTCAATAAAAACAGGACTATTACAGTTTATTACTATTATGTTCAGTCTTTGTTTTACTTTTTTTTCCCGTGCACATACTTAACCACATCATTTTGTTTTGTTGAAAGGTCTCTATAGTTACACACGCACAATGCCTAACTGGTTATGGATTACATTTGGAGAGGCCACGAACCCAAAACAGCGCGGCCCTCGGCACGAGTGGCACATTAGTGGGTAGTGAGTGAGTGTGCGCTGGTCACCGGCCTCAGGACAGACCGAGTGTTTTCTTAGTGGAAGGACCTGCTGTGACATCAGCCCAGGTGACAACATGCTGATATACAGTGCTGTTGTGGGGGTCAAATGTAACGCGCCCCTCCAGCCCGGCACACACGCTCCTTTAATGGCCTACATCAATCCCCATGTTATCAGCAGATCTCCCCGGGCCCCCGCATGTACAGTAAAAAGGGGGTTCTGCGCGCTGCAGCGCACCATAGAGCGGCACTGGATAGAATTACCAGTGATGCAATTTATTATCATACAGATTTTTATTTACTTTCTCACTCTCAGTTCTCAGCTTTTCTCCATCACTCAGGACCTACGCAGCTCTGCCAAGGAGCTGTACAGTATCCAGATGACTGCACATCATAAAAAAATAAAAAAAAAACTAGAAAAGTAGAGTTGTCCAAATAAAAGGAAAACATGATTTAAAAAATCACATTCTCCTATTCACTGGCTCAGGGTTGTACATCTTGGATGTGACCGGCAACAGAGGTGTGGACTCGAGTCACATGACTTGGACTCGAGTCAGAAATTTGATGACTTTAGACTCGACTTGACAAAATCAAAAAATACTTTAAAACCAGTGACTCGTGTATTCACTTTCTCTGGATACCTTCTCCCAAGCCCAAAGATTAAAAAGTATGTTATTTAAAAAGTGTGCCACGAATCAATTCATTTTCCTTCATTCTTCCATAAAGTAGGTGAGTAATTCTATATATTATATATATATATATATATATATATATATATAGAGAGAGAGAGAGAGTGAGATAACCTATCCATTGTTTTCTTCTTTATTTACATTGATCTTTTTATTTAATTTAGACATAAAACATACAATACCACTACCAAGAGAAGTCTTACAGAAAATGTCTTTTTGGGAATTTCGGAAGACAAAGTTATCGATATTTTTATTCACTAAATCAATCAATCAATCAATCAATCAATTTTATTTAAAGTGCAGAATCACCATGCAGCATGGTCCTAATACACTTTACAGTTAAAAAATATACATAGGACAAAGTGTACAGCAAGCAAATAAAATAATAAAATAAAAATAAAAGAAGCCCTCTCCATATCTCCATTAAACAGATGACAGTCAGTAATACTTCATTTAATTCTGTCTACAGTGTCACATCATAACAAAAGCCATCTCAGGACACTCCTCACAGAGCAGGTCGAGACCACGCTCGACATCGGTGAGGAAACCACCTGTGCGGTCAGAAACCTCGAGCAGACTTGACTCTGGACTGGTCAGAACTTTTTTTTTTTTGGGGGGGGGGGCATTATTCCCCCAGTTTCTCCCCAGTTGTAGTTGACCAATCCCCCCTGCGGAGCTGTCCTGGCCGTTGCTCCTCCACCGCCAATCTGGGGAGAGTTGTAGACGAGCACGTTTCTTCTGACACACGTGAAGTCTCCAGCCGCTTCTTTTCACCTGACAGCGAGGAGTTTCACCGACAGGACGTCGTGCGTGGGAGGATCACACTATTCCCCCCAGTCCCCCCCAAACAGACCGACCAGTGGAGGCACGAGTGCAGCGACAAGGACACATACCCCTATCCGGCTTCCCACCCGCAGACACGGCACATTGTGTCTGTATGGACGCTGACCGAGCCGGAGGAAACACGGGGATCAAACCTGCGACCCTCGTGTT
>JAOVVB010140291.1:0-12061 GCA_028570985.1 Heterobranchus longifilis
CTGTCTTATGCTCCTGTAAAGCACTTTGTGACTTTTGTCTGTGAAAAGCGCTATATAAATAAACTTCTTCTTCTTCTTCGACTAACCCAGAAAGTTTCTGAAATGTATGAGAGAGAAGCAGCATCACTTAGGAAAAGGGTGTCCAAAGCGTCAGCAGATTGTTGGACGTCAAGGGTTACAACCTTCATGTCTGTAACATGCCACTTCATAGAAGATTTCCACATGTCCTCCTGCCTATTGGACTGTTTTGAATTCAGTGAGCGGCACACAGCAGACAACCTGGCAAACAAGCTTCTCAGTGTTGCAGCAGAGTGGGAGGTTGATAAGAAAGTGGTGTGCTGCTTAACGAACAATGCTGCAAACATCACAAAGGCTATTCAAATAACAGGATGGACCCACCTTCCATGCTTGGCACATACTATTAATCTTGTGGTAAGAGTTGCCCTCAAAGGTCCACAACCCATCATTGATAAAGTCAAAGAGGCAGTCGAATACTTTCACAGAAGCACAGTGGGTGCACAAAAACTGAAGGAAACACAGCTCCAAATGAAGATGGATGAACTACGACCCAAACAGTATTTGGGTCGTACCCTCAACATATTACATGTTGCAGAGTTTTCTGACCAATAAGAACCCATCGTCTCCACCCTGGCCGTCACCAATGCACCTGTCAGCACTTTATCCCAAGAAGAATGGACTCTAGTGCAGGAGATGTGCTCCATCTTGAAGCCATTTGAAGAGGTCACTGTTGAACTCAGTGCAGAAAGGTATATAGTTCAGCTGGTCAGGGGTAGATTTCTATAGCATGCATGCAAATTACCTGATACTAAATTATGAATATTTGAGACCATAATAGATACCTGTGTAATAAATAGTGGTATGTATCATTGTTGGTATAACTTTATAATTGTATCACTATAATAATATTCATTTTTTTCTCACTAGCTACGTGACTGCCTCCAAGGTAATACTGCTGGCCAGGGGACTGCAGAGAGCCACGACCGATTTCCAGAGAAGGGCAACAACACAGGCAGCAAAAGACATGGTCAGCTCTCTTTGTTCAAACATGTCAGCGAGATTCTGCAGAATGGAATCCAACCACAGCCTGGCAGATGCTGCTGCGCTTGACCCACGATTTAAAAGGATGGCATTCACGGATGGCAGAGCTGCAGACGAGACTTTCCAAAGAATATCAACTGCAGCAGCAAGACTCACTCTAAGCAGCAGCGAACCAGCAACCGGTCCAAGAGGAAGGAGCAGGCAGTGCTGCACCAGAAGCAGTCGTTTGGAGCTATTTCCATGAGCAAGTAAGGGTGGCAAAAATAAATCACAATTTTTTCTCTAAATCTAGGACGACGTCAGTCTAATATCACAATCTCATTATGAAATTGTTTTGTCTCCCACCCCTATGAGCAGGTAACTGGAACAGTGTCAACCAGAAGGAATCCCACAGCAGACGACGTCATGGAGGCTTACCTCGAGGAGCCTCTTGTTCCAAAAAATGAAGATCCTCTCAAGTGATGGAAAAGTTGGGCCCCCGTGTACCCCAGGCTTAGCAAGCTCATGGCTAAGAAGCTTTGCATTGTGGCAACATCAGTTCCGTCTGAGAGAATATTCTCCAAGACTGGACAAATAATCTCAGAGAGAAGAAGTCGCCTCAAGCCCGCAAAAGTGAGATCACTTGTCTTCCTCAATGCAAATTTGCCAAAGGACAAGAAGGAGAGGCAGAAGAAGCCATGAAGCATGGGACTGCTTTATTATTTCAGGGCTGTCATTTATTTTGTTTACACTTTATTTTGTTATTGTTTACAGTAAGTAAGCCTTGTTTGATCTGATGTGGCTCAGGAGCTGATCTCCTATTTTTGTCAAAGTAGCTCAGGTGTACACACCTGCAGGACAGTTCACTGGTTCATTATAGGGTTTATAGTAGTACAGTGTTGCATCTATATTTTTATCAGTTTCTTCTACTTTTCTCATTTGATGTAATACTGGAAGTATTGTTTTGCACAAATTATTGTGAGTTTTTCTATCAAAAAAATGTTCTTTACTAAAATTTGCAGTGATGTTGCTCAGGTATAGCTACTGTACACCCAAGGACAGTTCACTAGTCCATTGCAGGGTTTATACTAGTAGTACTACTGGGCTGTATGTACATCTTTCTCTAATTTATTCTAATTTTATCTATTTTTCTAATACTTGAAATATTGTTTTGTAAAAGTATTGAGTTTTTCTATCAACATATTCTTGTGAAATGTTTTTTCTCTAAAATGTGCACTAAAATCACTCAGGTGTACTACATACATGTACACAATACTGGCAGTACAGAACTACTGCGGTATGTGGTATCTGTATTTTTCTCTTGTATACTAGATTTCTTAAAGGTGCTTTCAGTGATTTTACATAAAAGAATGAGTGAGAGAAAAACCCACCACCCTCCCCCCTCTGCTGTCCACCTCCAGAGAGCAGAGAGGCAGAGAGAGGCCCTGATTGGACAGAGCAGGGACCCACCAGAAAATTCATCTTGTGTCCAACTGCAAAGCGGAGGGATTGGGAGACCCATGTTACTGACCAACTGACTTAGTATTTTTTTTCCAGCACCTTTAATTTTTATAATAGGCCACTTGAAAGATTTTTCACAAAATATTATTGTGAGTTTTTCTGTATACTTAAAAATGTTCTTGTGTGGAACATTTTGCACTAAAAGCTGTTTTGCATGGAAGTTCATTGTAGCCTGTTTAGTTTTTTATTGTGCCACAATGTTTTTTTTAGGTGTTGCATGAATAACACAAGTCAAGGTAGCTTTATTTGCACACACGCACACACACACACACACACATTTTATACAAAGGGTAAATCCAAAATAGTGATCTCACTGTCAAAGCAGAGGGATATGGCGCCATCTTGTGGAATATTCACAATGAATGCAGATCAGACATTAAAATCTAGTCCACACATGCCAAATGAAATTATAATCAATATTTCAGAATAATTCAAACTCAGATATCCCACCAATAGAATATATATTGGTGGGATGTCTAAGTTTGAATGATTCTGATCCAGATCTTACTCTATCATTCCTCCCAGTGATTATTTACCGGATAAAATGAGTTACCCCCAGGCTGGCTTCTTACAAATAAATAAATATAAAAATGAGCCAGTCTTTTGAACGGCTCTTTCAAAGGAATGGATCCACAAGATCCGGCTCCCTTCAAAGAGCCGTAAATCTCATCTCTAGTCTGAATTTACGCTAGAGCTCCATTTGTGTCGGAGAAAATAATTCTCTGTTACAGCCCCCGCCGTATGCATTGCGTTTGTTCTGTGTATATTCTGATGTTTGGCACAATTGTAGGAGTGAGAGCTCCTCTTGTTTCCTGAGGATCTTTTTGCCAGGTGCAGGCGCGGACTGATGACATGGCTGCTGTGGATTCGCAGATTGGAAGGCTGGTCTTTATGTCTGCCTGCTCTCAGAAGAAATGCCGAGGTTCGTGGCTGGCAGCAGCGCTTTCCTCCTCGCCCGTCATCTGTGCTTTTGTGAAACTTTTGATTGTGATATTCTGATTAGTTATCCTACTGTGGGTTACTAGTGGGCATGTGTTGCTCGCAGTACTTTTTGTAAGATAATTGTAAACTTTGTATAAACCTGTTTGAAACTGTAGGGGTGAACCGCTTGTTCTGTTGACTGTTTTCTCCTGTTTTTTCATTACGGTAGGGAGTTAAGTTTAGTAAATGTCTTTTTGTTCTTTGTTTGTTAGGATTTAGTCAGTTTTCCGTTCAGTAGTAAAGGGAGTTTTGTTTGTTATTTTTGGCCTGGGTTCATCCTGAATCATATGCCTCGTTCAGTCCACCTGTCCCATTGAATGTTACGCCCCTAGACCGGGGCGTAACATTCTCTCATTATTAAGCTTCAATAAATCTCTTCTTATTAAACTGCAAGTTATGAATGTATTTGTCATCATGACCTGAGTTTTGTTGTCCATGAAGCTGTTTGTTATCCAGAGGTCTCTCTGTATTCCGTCATTGTCTGTAAGCAGCTAGGTGGCTCCCTTAGTCTCGAGGTTACAGTGGCACCCTGTGTCTCGAGGTTATGATGAGACATTCCTCTCCTGTCTCTAGCATTCTGTTATTATGATTACATGTACATGAATGATGTGGAACATACTGTATAAAGATGCAAGTGTTTGATTGTACTTCAAGATTCTTGGTATGACCTGTGTCTGGTGCAAGTTGTACCAAACTCTTCTCTGATCAGATTTATGTCATAATAAATTAATATCTTCAAGTAAGGACAATTTTGGTTATTCTTTCAACCATCCGAGTGAACACCGACCACAAGTACAAGTTTTTCTCCATCAATTTGGCGTCATGAACAGGATCCCAAAAGAGCCAGACAGTGGGTAAGTAAAGATACATTTTTTTCTTTTTTAATGTATCTTGCCCGGTGTCCCACTTGACAGGATCATAGAACAAGAGAAAACTGTACTAAATTGAATATTTGATATAGTCAAGGTGAATCAACTAAGAGCTGTCTGGCAGATTGACAAGGTCAATAATCCAGAAAAATAAATAAAAGACTCTTACCCCAAAGTTCCTGAATAGAATTCTTACCCTGAAGCTCCTGAAATTAGTTCTTACCCCTAAGCTTCTGAATACCTACCTTCTTTCCTACCTCTATGCTCCTGCATGTAAACAACATCAAATAATCTTACCTCTAAGGATCTGACAAGAGAGATCGGGGTAATGATCTGACAGAGGGATCGGGGCGTGATCTGACAAGAGAGATCAGGGTAGTGATCCGACAGAGGGAATGGAGCGTGATCTGACTAGAAAGATTGGGATAATGATCCGACAGAGGGATCGGGGTGGTGGTCTATAAGACCGGGGTAATGGTCTGAATGTTCTTTCCCCTATGCGCCTGCATGTAAACAACATCAAATACTCTTACCTCTAAGATCTGACAAGAGAGATTGGGGTAATGATCCGACAGAGGGATCAGGGCCTGATCTGATTGAGAGTTCGGGGTTATGACAGACCAAGGAAAAGTGCGCTGATAGGCTGGGGTAGGAGGAAGAGATAATGTGCATTCAATAAAAGGCCTACAGTCTGCCGCAGTCGGATTCACAATTCAAATTTGAAAATTTAAAATAAATAAAGAAATAGATTAATAAAAACTCGTAAGAAGCCTCTGTTGCATTGCACATATGATTTGTTGTGTTGTCTTGTGTCATTGATACTGCTTTTAATTATTCCTTCGCAGAAACAATTGGAGCCTGCCTTAATTGCATCTGTTACATGTCTGCTTTCTGACCTTCACTTCTGAAACTGTAAGTAGAAATCATTTAAATGGGGTCCAATGCCTCTAAGACCCCAGACCAGGAGGATTTTGGGGGTCCGAAAAACCCCTAAGCACCTACAGCCCAGAGTGAGACAAATTCTGAGGGAAAGACAGAAAGCAAAGAAAAATGTGCCATTAATTCAACCAGGTTCATCAGCTGAACTAGTTGCAGAAGAGGCAGGAGAATATTTAGTTTTGCCCTTTACCTTTGGATTGAATGCTTGGACTGGTGGGGAATGGCCAATTGCTGGATCATTTGCCCCCAAAAAGATAAAGTTGATAACAGACATTGTGAAAACTGGAAAAGGGAGTTTAGAATGGGATTATCAATATATGTGTGAATGTGCAACAAAATGGGAGATAATCGCGTCGAAGGTATGCCCATCAAAAGCAAACCGTGCACCACCCCCGGTGCCCACTAAAGACTCAGATAAAGATAAAGAACAAAAAACAAAAAGGGATGAAACCTTATGCTCACAAATTGATAAAATAAGTGAAAATGTAAGTGCCAAAATGCTTCCGATGCTCGCAAATGCTCTCACGCTTAAAAATTCAAGATCGAATCAATCCAAACAGAATATCCAGGCCAGATAGATAAACAGGCATCCACAATGTGTCATGCTTGAGCTGAATCACAGTCTCACCCAAACACAGAGAAACTAATGAAACAGCTAATCTTGGGAGGAATAAATTGTGATTTACGAATTGTGATTACGAATGGCTTCGCGTCAGATGTACCACGTATAATGCCTTACCTACAGATGCAGAAATGTTACTGCGCTTACCCTATAAGAGTGAGTGGATGAATGTTAAAGACAATTTCACAATGCCCACTGGCACTAATCAAGATGATTGGGTCCAACCAAATGCTAGAGAAGCATGGTTAGCAGCAGTTAAAGATAGCATAGAAAAGAGTGCTAAACAAACAGCAGATTTCAGTGTTGTAACTGCATGCCATCAGCAACCAAATGAGAGTGTAACAGAATTTGGCAACAGATTCCAATCAATGTGGGAGACAAACGCAGGCATAGAAATGGAAGGCTGTAATCCTCTACCTGTACAAACTCTGCTAAACTGACTTTCGTCCACAGTAGCGACAGTGATTAAACTCCAAGATAATGACTGGCAAAATAAAACACACCACAGGGAGGGGCTCAAGAGAGGCAAACTCACAATCCGATGTATAGGAAAACCAGGAAAGATAGGTGTAGGAAATGTGGAATGCCCGGACACTGGGCTCGGTACTGTCAGGCCAGAAATTATTCAAACACAAGATATCAACCAGACAGGTCTTATGATCAATCAGACAGATGGCAGTATGACGCACCACACCAATCTAATGGGCCACAACAACCAATGCTTATGCCTCCCCCACATACCATGGCTGATCCATTTGGAAATCAGAACCATGCATAGGGATGCCATGCAGAAATCAGTACTACTCCTGTGTTGCAAGCTACTAAAATGAAGTTATCCAATACACCAAGAGAAGATCCGATGACAGAAGTTGTGGTAAATGGGCAGAGAGTTGCTATGTTAGTTGACAGTGGAGCTACTCTTTCTACAGTGGGGAAAAATGTTAAAACTTGTAAACCTTCAACTGAACACATTACTACTATGGGTGTAACAGGAATTCCATTGGTAGAACCTGTGTCAAAACCAGCGCAGGCAGACATCAAGTCTCACTCTATTGAACAGCCATTTCTGATATCCTCAAATTCACCAGTGAATCTTTTAGGAAGAGATGCTTTGTGTGCCTTAAATGCAGTGATTTATTGCACTCCCGATGGGTTGTATTTGGAGCTCCCTGATGACAAATTGTTGCAGGCCACGCAGTTGTTGCAAACGTCTGATGTGTATTTTTGGCCAGTTCACTCTGATCAGTTGTCCTCTTTGTTGACATTGAGTAATGTTCAAACGTTGGCCAAAACAGTGCCAGCGTTGGCTGCTTCTTGTACTGCAATGAAAGCATTTTTCACTCTGCAATGCACAGCAGCTTTCTTTCCTCAGTCTGTTCCACTGCCCTATCGGGAGGAGGCTGCAGGTCTCTTGGGTCAGCCCACTTCCTTATCCGCACCCACTCACATTTATTTTGGCCTGGAGGGCTGTGCCGCTGCTGTAAACTTGTCCAATGAACAACAGGAGTTGTTTTGTAGCTCTGTCTCTATTCCTCATATTCCATTGGCTGTCTCGTCTGCTTACCAGCCCTGTGACTTAGGCCCCATGGTGAAGAGACTGGCTGATAAGAAATGTACACACACACGAATACTTGCTACTCCTTTGGGTTGTTTACATTCCATCTCAGACACAGAGTGGGTGTTGATATTGCCTGACTCACAGCCTTTATCCACATCATTTGAACATTTTACACCTGCTACTAAATGGCAATTTCTACCTCCTTTGGAGTTAGCAGAAGTACCAGCATCACTATGGGCCTTGCATAAGAACCATGCAGGCTTTGTAACATCGGCCCCCCCACATAAAGTGACTTTGAAACCAAATGCAGTTCTGCCACGAATTAAACAATACCGTCTTCCTCAGGAAGCGATTCAAGGCATTAAACCTGTCATTGATTCTCTTTTGGAACAAGGTGTATTGGTACCAACATCAAGCCCATGCAATTCAGCTATACTCCCTGTCCCAAAAGTGAACAAACCTGGAGAATGCCGCTTTGTGCAGGACCTAAAAGTAGTCAATGCAATTGTTCTTGCAGCTACACCAATAGTGCCAGATGTTTAAATTCCATTTTGGCCTCATTGCCCCATGATTCAAAATTCTACACAGTAGTGGATTTGTGTTCCACCTTCTTTTCCATCCCGATCCACCCCGATAGCCAGTATCTTTTCGCATTTACATTTGAGGGCCGTCAGCTAACTTTCACGAGGACCCCTCAAGGATTTTCAGAGTCCCCATGCATATACGCCGCAGCAGTAAAGAGAGACCTTGATGACCTTGTGCTCCCTGGTGGTAGTACATTGCTTCAGTATGCAGATGACCTTCTGGTAGCCTCACCCACTGAAGAAGCCTGTAAAAGAGACTGTTCTCCTCTTGAAATGTTTGGCTGAAAAAGGACACAGAGCATCACTTGCCAAGCTGCAGTTTTGCCAGCAAAGAGTGACTTACTTGTGGTACATTCTGGAAAATGGTACTTTCACCTGACAGAGTCAAGATGCTGTCTGCAGTGCCTCCACCACAAAAGAAGGCAGAGATGCGCTCCTTCTTAGGCATGAGTAATTATTGCAGACATTGTATACACAGCTACACAGTAATGGATGCAGTCCTCAGTCGGGCTGCTACTTTGGACTCTGCACCTGAACCCATTCAGTGGACTGAAAGCATGACATCAGCATTCAGAGACTTGAAAGCAACCCTAACATTGGCACCAGCACTGGGTTTACCGGATTATAATCTGCCTTTTCATCTGTACATGCATGAAACAAATGGCTTCACCTTGGGTATCTTGGTTCAAAAATATGGGTCTCATTATCGCCTGGTGGCTTTTTACTCCAAATTACCTCCTGTAGTGCAAGGGATTCCCGCATGTTTGCGAGCTGTTGCTGCTACGGCAATTCTAATTGAAAAATCAGCGCCCATTGTTATGGGCTCCACGTTTTTGTCCCACATGCGGGGGACACATCGGCCACCCAACACAACTGCTGCGCATAGATCGGGGTATGAAGCAACATTCTGTCCAGCTCTAACATCTTGGTTCATAGAGCTCCGCCTTTGAACCCGGCTACACTGCTCCCATTGATTGATATGGATGACGAGCTACTTACACACAACTGTGAAACATTGGTTGACACAGTTACATCACCAAGGCCAGACTTGATGGAGACTCCTATCCCAAATTCTGATTTCATTTTCTTTTGTGATGGCTCAGCGATGAGACCGTCAGACACCCAATACCTTTCAGGTTATGCTGTCACCACTGAAACAGTTGTAGTCGAGGCACATACCTTGCCACCTGGAACATCAGCTCAACAAGCAGAGTTGTATGCACTAACACGTGCCTGCATCTTAGCTGAGGGACAGTCCACTATTATTTACACAGATTCAAGATATTCTTTTGGGGTGACACACGATTTCAGAGCTATGTGGAAACTAAGGGGGTTTACAACATCGTCAGGTAAACCAATCCAAAACTCTCATACCCAATTTATTGAAAGCCATTCTCTTGCCATCACAACTGGCTGTTGTAAAATGTGCTGCACACACAGGTGGTACTGATTCTGTCTAGAAAGGTAAGGCGTTAGCAGACAATGCTGCTAAACAAGCCACGCTTAACCTGTACTCTATGGTAATAAATTCATATCTTCAAGTAAGGACAACTTTGGCTCATGGAGTTATTCTTTCAACCATCCGAGTGAACACCGACCACAAGTACAAGTTTTTCTCCATTAATTTGTTTGTTGTGTACTGAACTGACTGCCCGCTGAATCATTTTGAAAGAGCAACAGCCAATGGAGAAGCTGCAACTATAGTGACATCATCACTCACTTGACCAATGGTTAAATTTTATCACTCACTCAGCGACGGACAGACAGATGGACAGACTTTCGCATTGATAGGGCTGGTCCCCGGGTTGCTGCGGTCCAATAACGTTGACTTTTGGTTTCCAACGGGACACTAACACCGGTCTCCTGCTATTTTTCCCTAAATTCACCAAGTAGTTTTGGTGCCTAAACCTAACCAAGTTCCATTTCACAACGTTAACCACATGTCTAAAACTGCGACTGTCTAACATCGATCGTGTGACCATTTCACAGAGAGAATGGTCATAGAATGGTCATATTTCATAAGATATATCATGAGAATACGTTGTATATATAGTTTAGGGACTATTGTAGATCCATAGTTGGCTAACGAACTACCATGTTTTATAGACTGTTTACGAAAAAAAAAAAAAGTTTTTTACTGATTTGCAACTTTTTTGCCTTGCACTTACAGTCCTCCATCAGTAGGGGTGCTGCAGCTCCATCAGCACCTCTACTTCCAGCATCCCTAAATAAGGGCAAGGTGCATGTGACAGCTGCATTTGTAACTAGGTGAATTGAATCATGCAATTATCAATGCTGGAGTATGTTTAATAAATAGTATGTTTGACTATGTAAGGTTTGAGCTGAGGACTGACACCTGAGGGACCCCAAAGAACAAGAGGCCTTAACAACTACTATAAGTTCATGAAAGGGCCACTTTGTCAGGGTGTCAGTGTTTATATGATGTGTCACTGACACTGGTCTGTCATAGAGCAGACTAATTCCAGGGGTGTGTGCTCTTCAGTGTTGGGGGTAATGCGTTAGATTACTCAGATTACTTTTTTGTTGTAATGAGTAACATAACACGTTAGTTTTGCAATTCAAGCTATCCGTTATTCAGTTACATTTTCAAATAAACAATCCATTACTTTTAAAACTTTACCCTGTTTCCCACACCTTGTTTCTGTTTCCTTCCATGGAGGCTAGCATAACATTAGCTGTGTAGCTAACATTGGCTAGTGGAATCTCCAGTTGTGTGAGTCTGTAGATGGCAGAGAGGACAGACTTTACGTCGTGAAAGTAAGTAACTAATCAGTAACAGAATTAACTCTCTGCATGTTGAAACATGAACATGAACATGAAGCTAACTATACGAGCCGTGTTTTATTGTTTTCATAGAGAGAGCGGCTAATATGCCTGTATGCACAGATCATTAGCAGCTACATTTTTCTATTTACTTTTATGCACTTCAAATAAATCTACTTTTTAATTGCAGTTGAATTGCAAAAAAATTAGGTGTTGCATGAACTGGTTAGTGTATGAGCCCCAGTACCATCTGAATCATGTTTACTTAATCAAATATAATTGAGTTGTAAAGAGGACACAGCGTCTCATCTCGTTTCGTCAACAATGACTGGTGCAAAGATGTGACAGTGATCCTACAATACTGCTCTCCTGTCCTGGAAACTTTTATTATCAACTGCAAACCCGTGAATTCACCTCATTCATTTTGGTCGGTGATTACATTCCACCCGGTGTGCATGTGCAGGAGGCACAGCGCGCACTCGCTGACCAGGTACTGAGTGCAGAGAGGATGCACCCGGACTCCTTTGTGATTATCCTCCGTGATTTTAACAAAGGAAATCTCACACACAAACTCCTGAAATACAGGCAGTTAATTAAATGCCCAACCAGAGAGGTGAGCACGCTGGATCACTGTTACACCACATTAACGACTGCCTATCATGCTGTACCCCGAACTGCACTGGGACTGTCGGATCACAACCTGATACATCTGATTCCTGCATACAGGCAGGAACAGTTGTCCCACAACAGTTTGGATGATTACACAGAGGCTGTGATGTCATACATCAGCTTCTGTGAGGACAGCTGCATCCCATCACACACCAGAGTGAGTTATAACAATGACAAGCCCTGGTTTACACCGGAGCTCAGGAGGCTGAGGCTGGCTACGGAGGAGGCGTTCAGGAGTGGGGAGAACGACAGATTCGAAATATGCGTTTAGCAAGGCAGTGAGGAATGTTAAGCGCAGATACTCTGAGAAACAGAGAAACAACAATTCTCAGCAAACGACTCTGCTACAGTCTGGAGCGGCTTAAAACAATTCATAAACTATAAGCCTAAAGCCCCCCCCCCACTCCTCAAACAGTGCACATCTGGTAAACAACCTGAACACCTTCTACTGCCGGTTTGAAGAACAACAGCTCAGTTCTGACACCAACCCCCATAT
>JAOVVB010140340.1:0-12061 GCA_028570985.1 Heterobranchus longifilis
TTGCAGATCCTGACGCATGCACAGAGGGGATGTGATTGACAGGCGTTCAGCGACCAAAAGACCAAAAGACACGTGCCGTGTCCTGATTAAAATGACAGATTCCTCTGGTTTAAACTTGGAAACATGTGGGATAATGTAAGTACACAACTCAACTAAATATATAACATAGGTGTAGTCATTTTTTGAAATTTTAATGTGGAAATGTATAGCCTAAGTTGAAGTCAGCATTACGGCCACCTTACAGGAGAGTGAAATATACTTTGTACAAATATGTAGGACAAAAATGACCCAAAACAACAGCTCCTCATGTTACAAGGACGATAAGTCGACCGAAAGAAAATGTATCCGCATCTATTTTGATCGTTAAATCGTGTCAGTTTTCAAGCAGAAAAAAAAAAAGAAGAAGGAAGGAACAAATATTAAATTGAATACCTGAGTTTTGAACTGTTGGTCAGACAAAACAAGTAGGCTAATTTTGAAGATGTCACTTTGGACGATAAAAAAATGTCATCTCACAATTATCCTTGCTAAAATAATTGCGATTCACAATGTACTGATAATCATCAAAATATGCTTAAAACTCCATAAACCTTAAAACCATCTTTAAATCATAAGGCACCTCTTATTTAAAATGTCATAAAAAAGTACTTTTTCAAGCACTTTCAAGGTACCTAACTGATTACAGGAAAATAACTGGCAGATTAATTGATAATGAAAAGTCCTATTAACAATGATAACATTTCAAAAGGTCTTGATTAATCACCAGTAAATCATTGTAAAACACTTTTTTTTTGCATTACCCGAGCAAGCAGCAAACCCTGAAATATAAAACTGTATGTATTTGGGTAAAGTTAGATTTGCTCTTTCTAAGGGTGCATGCTAAACACATACAAACTACAGAGTTATGCTTGATATACTATCAGTTCGGGGGGGGAGGGATTGCCTGGTTCGTGTAACTTGCTGTACATTTGGCTCATTTTTCTGGTTGCTAAATAAAAAGGCTGCTCACTTCTCTGGCTTGATGCTGTGTTTATTATCTCTTCTGCAAACCCCCCCACCACCACCACCACCACCTTCACACCTTTCTCTCGCCCAGTCTCTCCTTTCTCACTCTGCTTTTCACCCTTTCCCTCTTTAGTCGAAATCAACATTAATAACGCTTGCACTTAACGACTTTCCAAAAAGGACCCTGTGCAACACAAAATGCTAAATGGCAAATGAAGGTAAACATGAACACTAAGCACTTAACATGAGGTAGTAAACACAGAACATGTTAGGTGTTTACAGTGGCACACAACCCACAGTGTTCCAATGCCGAAATCAGATGAAGGTCTTAAAAGCTATTGAGTAGTTTCAGAACAACAATCTGGCAACGTAAGCTGTGATGAGAGAAAAATCCACCAGCATTAGACTCAATATGTCAATCACTTGTATTCCTCTGTTCAAACGGGTGCTTTACTTAATGTTAAACATGTGAAAATGACTGGCTGGAAGAGAATAGTGTTGTATTGACAGAGAGGGAGGCAAAGCAGCGGGCAGTCAGCCACTCTGTTCTGCTTCACTGCAACATGGGAGGGAGGCCAGCATGGACACACACACACGCACACACGCACACACACACACACAGATGTAAAAACATACACACAGGCATGTACACACAGGCAAGCACACACTTGCACAAATGCGCACACTGATACTCTCTCTTCCTCTCGCTCTCTCTTTCTCTCTCTGTCTTTTTTCTCTCTCACACACACATGCACGCACGTGCGCACAAACACACACACACACAGTGCAGCAGGTGAGGTGCCAGCACATCACAGCGCTGCCATTTTTCAGTGTCTTGCTCAGGGAGAAGCGCTCTGACATTTTATGAAGCACTCTGCAGAAATCAGCAGCTTGTAATGGCGGCTGGACTGTCACTCCTTTCCACTCTTCACACTCCTTCTATCTCTCTTCCTCACACTGCTTTTAAGATTATTATCTCCCTTGATTAGCATAATCTAATCAATTTTACAAAATTGGCTTTTAATTACAAAGAACAATCTCTTCTTCTTTCTCTGTTTTAAAAGCTTTAAATGTCTTTACTATTTAAAAAAAAAAAAAGGCAAGAAGTAAAACACCAGTGAAAGGTTACAAAATACTACCCAACACACTCAAGTGAGAGAAATGAAATGATTGATGGTTAAAGGGTATAAATGGCAGAAAAACCTGGAACAAATCCATCAATTAGGGTTTAGATTGCAGGTTTTTCTGAAAGTATATTTTCTAGTTGTTTTGACAGTTTGAATCAGCAATCTAGTAAATGTCCCTGCACATTTATTTGAGATGGTAAAACAACGCATTTAGACGTGTACATTTGAAAGCAGTTGTGTTCTCACATCTTCATTTTGACCCTGGGAATCATGGCTGCTGATATTACTGTGCGTGTTTACTAGAAAGGCCTTATGACTCCAAACCCAGCTGTTAAATATGTCCTCTGCATAAAAACAGGGATCTATAACCATGATTAACTCTCTGGCATGTTGTTGTGCCTGACAAGCTCTCTGTTGAGCAATGATTAACAGCTAGTGACTCTACAAACCGCTGCTAGCACATTAACACAATGTTTAGATTAGCCAGGCCCTCATTGAAACCATTACTGCTGTAGCAGTCGTCTGCGGAAGCTGGACAGCAGGCAGCCTGTGGCCGGACAATTTACTACGATGACAAAGCTTGGCAACCATGCTGTAAACCGGGGATCGCCAAATGGTGCACCGCGGTCCGGAGTGACAGTTCTTTCCCGACCCATATCCCGACCCCAATTTATGATATTATGACATTTTTTGAGAAGAAATAATAATATTCACAGAGCTTTGCTTTTCTCTGACAGCTGCTGCTCCGCATCCAGGGCCGGATTAAACAGATTACACTAGGCAGACTGGATTTTTGGGGGGCCCCCCCTATATACACATTTTGATATTTGGTAAATAAACAAAATTACTTATGACTGCTCATTAATTTAGTTAGGTATATCTATTTAGCTTATCTATTTATATTTCGGTATTCATACAAAATGTCTTTTAAATAAAGTTTTATTATACATTTCATTTATATTTATTTATTCATCATTTGCCCGCAAATTGGCGCTAATGTTGTGCATGTTAAAAAAAATAAGAAAAAAAGAAATAATTAATAATTAATAATAATTAATAAATATACAAACATTGAAATTAAATGTTATATATATTTTTAATAATTTAAAGTATATGTTAAACATTATTTAATGTAGCCTACATTAAATGTTATATATTTTAAAATATTTTCATTATGTAGGCAGTTGATGTTCTTTACCTCTCTGTCTGGGCCCCCGAGTGGCAAGGAGGCCCTATAGGCATGTGCCTAGAATGCCTGTGCACAGATCCGGCCCTGACCGCAGCCTCAGCTAAGCCAGTTAATACAGCGATAGCTTCACTCACTTGAGCCAATCAAATCGATTGTTTACCAGACAGTTGGCTAGAGAGAACAATAGCGTGAGTGAGATGTGAGAGAGATGACAGCATGAAATACCTGACCTGCTACTTTCTGGCTACAGACTGTGTCTGAGACAGAACGTTTTCCCTGTTCTAACCAAAGTAGCACTACACACCTTGACCATGTTTGGATGGCCCGCTACAGCTGTGAGTCAGCTTTCTCCACTATGAACATTATTAAAAACCAAGTAGCCTAATGTTCCAGGCTCACCAGTGAGCGCCTATATGGCTCTAACTCCATTCACACCAACTGGCAGCCACAGGCCGGTCTCTAGAAAGGAAGTAGAAAAAAAGTGTCTGGCTTGCTTCTGAAGAATTGTGTCTTGTTTTCTTTTACTTGAAATACAGGCCTTAAGTTCATTGTGTCAGTATAAATTTCAATACCGTCAAAAATACTCTTAATACTATTAAACTTATACTCAGATACTGTATCGCGTGTGTATTCGCATTACTCGTTTACTCCCGCTTTTTTCATCAACCATGGTGGAAATAACGACACAGCTCGGTGAATTTCACTACTTTCTTCAGGAAGTAATGTGACGCTGCCGGTTCCAGCGCTACTTCAGGTACAGATTATGATTCTTAATTACAATAAACAGCTCAAAAGTATCAGGATTTTCACCCAGGAGACCAGATTCAAGTCTGTGTGTATCACGTGACCGTCACATGTATTTAAACACAGAACACATATTATATCTACAAACTGTTGTGCATACATTTTCGTATTCATTATACGACCCGTTTATGAGAATGCGTTGAATGTGTATATGTTAAAGTTTGAAAAATTAACAGTAAATATAGTTTAAATGATATGGAAATGCACGTTGATTTTATTTGATAGGCTAAAGCTTAGTAACTGGACCTCTTTAAATCTGGATTGAAAACCCCTTCTCTAAACTTTCTGCAAAGTTTCACTCAAGGCCAATACATTTCAGAGTAACTCAGAATATTATGCCCACAGGAAAAAAATGTGATTCAACTTGAAATATGTGGGAAGTGTCAAGGCCAAATCTCTCAGTGTAGGCTACGCTATAAACCTTAAACTAAGCCGATTTCATTAATGTGACATTAGCATTTGTAATGAGAAAAGGGGAAAAAAACCCTTGGGATATCTTTGTACTGTTACAAAAAACACATACACATGCATGCCCACGCACACACACACACACGTTCACACATACACACGCAAACATAAACAGACACAAACACATAAGCCGCAATATCAGGCATTCATTTACATCCATATTACGCAAGAATCGCAAGATGCAGCTATAGCACAGGAGGGAAAATATATTTGCTTAGATGTTCTAATGAAATATCACAGCTTAGTCTCTGTAAACTAACTGTGACAGTTAGTAAATCTGTTCAACCTTTACTGATGAACTGCGCTGATAATTCCAGACAAATAAAGGCTGGCATTCACTCCCACTCTGCCGCTCCAGACAGAAAGTAGGGGAGGAAGGCAGTGTCAAGGGCAGATCTTCAACGATCTCATCACTTTATTTTAAACTTGCCCATACACGTCTGTGGTACTTCCCGCCTCGGAGCCCGTGTGATATGTGACGACACTCCTCGTCTCTTCTTCGACAAAACAATTGCATATATTTAGCCGACTTGTTCTGTCCCTATTCAGACTCCACAGCAGTCCTGGCAAGCATCTACATGTTGATTTGTTGGGTAAGTGACTCTAAGGTTTTCACTAAGTCGATATTGAGCTGCACATTTCCAAATTGACCAAAATAGCTTTAGGGCCCGAACAGTGGCCCTGTGTGATGAACTTAACTGTTGTTTGTGTGAGTCAGTGAAGACAGGACCTACTGGCCAGGAGATAAAGCTGACAGCTTTGATTTTAAAGTAATAATCTTGAAGATTTTAATAAATAAATGATAAGTCATTATCTATTGCAGAATAAGGTAACACAATGGTGACTGAGCCTATGGCCCACTGATGAAAAAAAGGCAATATATATCTGCAGTATTACAAACTGGGTGTCTGTGGCGACATTTCCCAGAAAAACATGCTCTACTGACTTGCCCCTAATGCAAACTGAACATTTTCTACTGCTGCAGCTTCATATATATATGAGCATTTAACTGACGAAACATGAGTTGACTGTTATTTAGTCTTGCGTAGCTCCACACCTGTTTGGTAAGCCCGCCAGACCAACTTTTATTATGACCTAATCACAGGAAATGCAATGCGTTTGTAGTGAGCTTGACACTGACCACTATCGTTCATTAAAAATGCATCCACAAAACAAAACAACAGTCATTTTCTGCATTTTTTGACAGCAGATCAATTTGAAATAGTATTGCGGGGAGTAATGGAACAGTCAGGAGCAGAAACGGTGAGCAGTTGGATGAAGAGCTACAGGCGACAGGCTGCACACTTCTAACTTCTCAGTGAGGTAACACACAACTTTCACTTTCGCTGTTCGCAGACTCATGCCATGTGCGGCAGAAAATCAGATCACAGCTGCTCACAAAATGATGGAAAACGGGCAATTATTACCTGACTTCTTTATTAAAACGGCAATAGTTTGTTTTTGCTGACCCCAGTATGTAGGCAAATTTTCATATTGTGGTGGGAAAAAAAACATGGTGGTATACTGACACTTGTTAGGGACAGGAGTATTAACAAAAAAAGAAAGAAAATACATGTGCATTACAACCACATGTCATGTGAGAGGTGGGATTAGGTGAAGCTTATGATGATAACATAAAACAGTGATTTAAAGCCATTTAAACAAGGACTAGCAGCAAGAAGTACCCTTCATCAGTTTATAAAAAAGTATAAAAACATTTATTAAAAATCCAAGCCTGCATGCCATACAGGCAACTAGCTGCGTGTAGGCCTTTGGGTTTGGTTTGTATCCAAAAGATTTCTCTACTAGACTCATAATTTTCTTGCTACGCACTGAGATTGCTCACTGACTTCAGTGACACAAAGCCTTGTAATGATGTTTGCTGCACCCAATAATGAAAGTGGTTTATAATCACAAGATAAAAGCTGCCTTGTCTGGATTTACAAAAATACAAAACTAAACATAGAACTTTTTGTTGGGGGTCCCCAGTCAGAATTAAACCAGAGACTTTGTGGACACTTGGTGTGTATCTTGGACCACAAGGGCATCAGGCCACCCCAGATGCAATATATTTCCCCCATAAGCCTGTATTGGTGTTAATAAAAATCTGTTGACAGAAAGATGAGTGTTTTCTGTTTTTATGACAGGGGACGAAATTTGCTGCGATTGTTACATAACTTGCCAAAATGCTCAGAGCTGGCAAGCATGTAACTAGAGCAAAGCCACTTTCACTTGTTTCCAAACGTTTAGGTAATAAATTAAAGCAACGTGCCAATTCAGTTTGCATCAGGAGCGATAAACAGGCCACTATTAATCAGTTTAACTATGAGCTCCACTGATCCATGCACTTGTTCAAATGTTTGTTTAAGTAGCTTTTTGTACTTTGATGTACTTTGAATTGGGTCTGTTTGTGTCACACACACGCAAAACTAACTGTGCAATTTGAAGTGCAACAAAAATAGCATGAAACTTAACATTACGACACAAATACACGACCACTGTGTGTCTGTAAAGAGAGTCTGGCTAGGCTTAAAATGACATCAAGTCAAGAAAATTCACAACTCGATGAGCTGAGATTGAGACCAGAGTTGTACAACATGGTGGTTGCCACAGTTTGCCTCGAGGCATGCATAATGTTACTTTCACACAGTTTGTTCTTTCTTTCTCTTTCTCGCTGCTGTGACATCTGATTAAAAAAAAAAAAAAAAGAAAGCAGCTCCCAAAAGAGTCAGTGAATGATATTCGCAAAGTGGTATTGTCCAATCCTTGTGTTCTTGTTTCTGTGCCCCTGCCTACTTTTTCATCACTGTAAAATGACAAAATCAGGGCAGGATATATCTGGCAACACATGCAGAATATTGCATCTGCTTTGATTATTTTTTCACAATCTAGAGAACTTTCTTAAATTTCAAGTAGGGGTTTTTATTCTCTGCAGTTCAATCTGTGATAAAATGTGATATTTTTTGCCCTTACACGCAGAACAAAAAGATAAATGAGCGTTATAATGGGAAACAGCTTCACTCTACCATTTTGCCAGTATCACCTTTCTGCTGCTCTATCCAGGACACCTTTTCTCCCCCCCCCACCCTGGGGGCAAATGTAGAAGACCCTTTTAAAAGTCCAGCTGTGCCTTTAAAAAGAGTTTTGTCACACCCGCGATGGGGAGCTTTGAAAGGCTGTGCAGAATATCCACGAAATATAGCTCCCTTTTTCCTGTGACATGGCCCTATTTCCTGTGTCACCACACTTCCTCTGTGTGATTTCATATGAAAAGTCAAAATATTTGAGCCTCCATTGTTGACTGTGTCAAGCCCAGCCTTGACATTACTGCACTGCAATCCCACAGGTTGATACACACGTGATCATAAATACACACACACACACACACCGGCACACAGTGTTAGACTGAGCGTCACCGCTGTGTCACACTATCTTTTCATGAGAAACTATATCCACTGGCCCATCCTCTGGATCCTAACACTTCCTTATAGTTAAACCAATCACAAAGCCCTTCTTTTGTTACCCGATATTATTTAAGGTGGAGCTAAGAAGGGAAAAGAATAATAGCTCTGGCTCTATACGTGAAAGTAATGCTTGTGTTTGGTGTGTGTATCTGCGCCTGTGTCACGACGAGCAGATTCCTTGTGTGGCGAGGCTGAAACCGAAGCTGCCTGGGCCTGTTGTTGATAGCCGTGTCTCACCCACTCACTGCCCCAGAGGGAGTCAGGACCAAGACCACTGCTCAGGGTCTGTCTGTTCACACACATGAAACACAGGCTTGGATTACACAGGGCTCAAATATGACTCATCCCAAGGAGGGGGGTGGAGGAAGGCCCTCTCTGTTGTTTTGCACAAATGCACACACACACACATACAGAGACACACACACACTGCCCGCAATCATAGCTACATCACAGGCTCAGAGAGAGGACCTTGTGGTTCCACACACCTGCCAAAGACAGATGTTAAGAATAAATCAGAGAGAAGCTCCGAGTAAAGAGAAGCTCCACACTGCCGTAACTCCACTAACTCACTACACAGTACACTAACTGGAGAGCAAACAGCTGCACATGACAACACACACCAGTGATGAAAGTAACAATAGCATGCATGCACCTGACACGCATACAGAGAGAGAGGCTACATCGCGGTGGGAGAGGGAGTATTTTTTCCATCTCGCAGGCTCCGCTTGTATTTTTTTTTATGTTTTTGAGCTCTGTTCTGTTGCCGTGTAACCAGCTCCCATCCTCTCTGGAGCGGAGGGGTTTTTAAGTGCAATTGTTCTGGAAGAAGCCGAAATCCTCCAACGACAGACAAACAAGTCACAACAAGGCTGAAAGCAGTGTGGGCGGTTTGGAGAGGAAGCTCTTTTTTTCTCCGCTGCTGACTAGGTGAATTTCATGATTTCTTCATTTAAATATAGCAGCACTGGGTTAAGAAGAATCAACACACTCACAAAGCCTGCCCTTTAAGTCGATGTGTTGCACAATAATATACTGTGACCTCTAAAAGCATCATTCAAACACCAACACGACATCATCCTACATCCTGTCAGTCAGTGTGGCACACTTCCTGGTTCCAGAAACCATGTCTCAAAAAAAAAGAAAACTCAGATGTATCCACAGAGGAGCGCAGCTTTTGTCTATGCTGGTAGCAATGTCTATGGACATCTTTTGTCACTTGTGGGGTTTTTTTTTGCCGTTGTCGTCTAACAGGCTGAGGCAAAGTGGTCTGTGCAAGTGGTGTGTGTATATGTGTGTGTGCATGTGTGGCATGCATGGCATGTGTGTGTGTGTGTGTGTGTCATAAACAGACACCCTTCACGCTTTGTGGCCCAGAAACAGGATAAAACAGTGAGTTAACCAGCAGCGCACTGACATTATCTCTTCTTCGCTGTCCTGGAATGCCAGCCGTACTGTGAAACTCCGAATATGTGACGTCCTGTCACACCACATAATGTTTCTATGTGTGTGTGTGTGTGTGTGTGTGTGTGTGTGTGCGTGTGCGTGCCAACACAGGAAAGAAGGAGTGAGTGTGGGTGTTTTGCTTTGTCTTTCCGCATTGAAAGGCACAAGGCCAAGTGTGAATATCTAGGTCTTAATACTTGATATGTCTTCAAATAGAGACCATGAGGCTCATGAGGACTATCAAATTATGTTGTTAGAGAAGTCCAAATTCAAAGAACGAATCAAAAAAGCAGCAAACAAATAGCTTTGAAATTAAAGTCAAATGTGACGAATGTGTTGAGAAAGAGCACAAGTGGATTTTTCTTCTCTTTTTTTTTTTAACCTTTGATCCAAGAAAGTTTGCTTCTGTCCGTGCTTACAATCACCGGGCAAAATAAAGCCCAACTCTGGCTCTTGTGATGCCGATGGGTCTAACATCCATGACTCAAGGGGTCAGGCGGCCCATCCAGGCTGAGCATTAGGGGTTAAGGGGATGAAACCAAGTGTGAAATGTGAGAAGACAAGCCAACATGGTTTCTCAGGCAACAAATAGAAAGGCGACAAACATATCTCTGTGACTGCGAGGAACGTGAGGTATGTTAGGAAGAAAGACGGTCACGTCATCCATGATTCATATGAGAGCAAGATGGAAAAGGAATTAGAGTGGCTTTCTGAACTGGCTGAGTTTAGACATGTTAATCAGTAATAGCCTGTTGTACTTCAGACGGGAGGAGTGTGAGCGCATTGGTGTGTGTGTGTCTATGTGTGTGTGTGTGTGTGTGTGTATGTGTGTCTGGCAAGTCCAACACCACTTGGACTTGAGCTAGTTGAGGCAAGAGAAAGCTCCAGACCAAGAGATAATCCATCTGGACTGTTTCCTTACAAAACATATGGAAAAATGCAGAAGCTTTTTTTTCTTCCTTTTCCGCCCACAATAGCTATTAATATCTCACACAGAACATTTGCTCATGTCCCACTAAGGACTGGAATTCCTGCTGAAACACAGTCATCTTGGAGGATTAGAAAGAAGCGGTCAGGCATTTTCACGCACTCTCCATATGTATTCTGTGTGAGCAAGGATGAGCAACATAGTCACATAAACACGTAGGCTAATGGGTATGCACTCAACATATTCTTCTGTGTCTCCCTCTCCCCCTCTCTCTCTCTCTCTCTCTCACACACACACACACACACACACACACACACACAGATTTAGGTAAATTGAAGTGACGTAATCTGAACCCTCAGACACGACATGACTTAGTCCGCTCAAGTCATTTAAACAAAGATAGCCTTTCCTTGCCGCTTTTAAAAATAATTCACTCTAATATCAACAAGGACTCCTAAATAATCACACCGAGTACCTGACAGGAATTGTTCACAGCAGCGCCACAAACCTGTGTTAAAATGACAGCGCTGTAAATTGTTTTAATTATAGCCGACACAGATAACAGCCTGTGGAAACATCAACCTTTTCTTCAAGCCCTCTGCAAGATCCAAACATACAGTATTCCCTGGAAAACGCGGTTTGTTGTATGTGTGTATGAGGGTGAGTGTGTGTGTGTGTGTGCGCGCGCGTGTGGGAATACAATATTCATTTTGCTGCAGGAGGACAATCTATGCATAACAATGAGAGGCGCTAATGAAATCAGCCATCAACCTGCGATACATACATATTAAAGCAGGACCTCAGAGTGTCATTCGCTTAGTGCATCATTTGTTCCCACTCGTTTTTTTTCTCTCTGCCACCTGACCTTTAGAGTATGTACACCCCCCCCCTCACTTCTCCACTCTAAAAATAGGACGTGTACCTGCAGTACTGTGGCATTATGCATAACATGCGTGTATATGCAGCATTACGCAGATATGACAATACATTTCACAAACAGAATTGATCTGTGCCCTAAGAGTAGGAAAAATATGCTCTTTTAGGATTTAAATATAGACAACTAATGTTTGACTGTCCAAAGTTTAGAGGTCTAACAACCACCTTTAAACAGATGACGTTCAGCATCACAAATGGTAACCACGGTCAGAGCTGTACCTTCAGTATAATGTCATATCATCCCAGCTGCCGGGGAGAGACGCTCCTCCCTTCCCTCTAAGCATGCTTCACAGCTCTGGTCTCTGTGTCTCTCCCTCTCTCTCCCTAACCCCCACCCCCACGCTGGCAGGGAAATGGATCCCTCCACCTGACAGTGGCCATTTTGAGCCTTCTCTCCTCTCCTCTCTACTCCAGCTTCCTGGTAAACAATGGGAGAGGGATAATTGATCAAACAGCCAGGGAACCCTCCGAGCAGGGGAAGGTCACCGCCCGCCAGCCCAGCTCACTAAGGAGGGGAGGAGGGAGGGCTGGGGGGGGGGGGGAGATGTATGTGTGTCAATATGTGTATGTGCATTTGTCTTTGTGTATATGTGTGTGTGCATGTATTGCATCTCATGTGTGTGACCAACTGTGCAAAAAGAAAAAAAAGACAGAAAGAAAGTGGTCTGTGTATAAGCTTGTGTGTGTGTGTGTGGGG
>JAOVVB010140349.1:0-12060 GCA_028570985.1 Heterobranchus longifilis
TATAGCAGAGTATTACTAAGTATAACAGAGTATTACTAAGTATAGCAGAGTATTACTAAGTATAACAGAGTATTACTGAGTATAGCAGAGTATTACTAAGTATAACAGAGTATTACTAAGTATAGCAGAGTATTACTAAGTATAACAGAGTATTACTATGTATAACAGAGTATTACTAAGTATAACAGAGTATTACTAAGTATAACAGAGTATTACTAAGTATAACAGAGTATCACTAAGTATAACAGAGCAGTGAGGATATTCATATTATCCCGATAATGGAAATCCAGCACGATCAACTTTTTTTTTTTTATCATGATTATCGTCTCTGAGCTGGACACATCAAATGTTTGTCATCTTTGCTTGAAAATAAAGTACTTTGATTGACTAATAATCGATAGAGTTGATGATAACTGATGGTTATCAGCAGGTCGAGCGTCGTCCACTAACAGGAAGGTCGGTGGTTCGATTCCCGGCAGTCTACATGTGGACCTGTTCTTGGGCAAAATACTGAACCCAAACTGCTCCTGCAGGTGCAGTACAGTCCATTTACTCAGAACCGAATCCAACTAACTTTGAATGAACTTATTTTAATGGAACAATAAAAGTCAAAGTAAGCTCTGAAAAGAATACAGATATTTTTATTTTCTAAACATTTGACCTCTTTTTTTTTTGCCTTATTGGAATCGAAATCGCTGAAATTCAAACGATACCTACGAATGAACGACTGCTGTTTGCAGCTCTGCTTTATGAGCAGAAAGCAGCAGCACCGAACTACAGACGGCTGCAAATAAAGTCAATAAATCCTGAGAACACGCGGCGGCAGAAACATACGTGTTGTCCAAGTGGACAGCAGAGACGTCTGTAACATGACGTCCAACCTCCAGAGAGCGTTAACATCAATCCTGCTGCCAATACTGACCGCCGCGATCAATAACAGCTCCACACGCTCACTACAGCAGAGTACTTCACACACTTTGAATTCACAATACTCTGAGGTACTTTATGATGCAACTTCATTCATCCTGAAGGAAATATAAATGTAAAATATGTACAAGTATAACAAACACAATACAGTTGCCTGATAGAATTAAAAAAAAAAAAAAAGATAAATTAGTAAATAAGTAAGCAAAAGAGAAATGTAGATAAATGTAGCATTGTGCATGATATTGTTTCTACGAAAAATTCTTTTAAAAAATAAATAATAAATTCACAGATGAAAAATAATTTTTTTAAAAATGATTCTGGCAACAAAACAAAAAAAAGATCTTGCTCGCCTCTCGGGGCTTCTGTAAAAATTAGAATAAATGATGCAAAAATTATAATTCCTTCTAATATCGCAAATCATATTGCAATTACAAAATCAGTCAAAAATAATCACAATTAGATGATCTGATTCTGAAATGATCAAAGATTAAAACAAGAGGTTCCGAACATTGGAAAAAAGATCTAATTGTTTATTATTTTGACCGTTATTGAAAGTGATATTCATGATATTCTAATTTTCATTGAAAAATATATTACAATTATCTGCACCAAACAATGATTTTTCCTTTAACAAATATCACGTCTCCTGAGATTTGGATATTGCACTAATCCATATTGTGATTCATTGTTCAGACCTGTATCATATTAAACTGAATATCTTTGGTTTTTCAACAAAACAAGACATTTAAAGATTCAAGTTTCACTGTTTTCAGACATTTTACAGACTAATCGATTAATCGAGAAAATAATCGTCACATTACAAACGGGACAATAACGGATTTTGTCGTGGATCGCAATAAAAACTCTCACAATAACTTGATCGTGGTGAATTTCCATTATCGGGATAATCGTGAATATTCTCACAAATTGAGAAAAAAGTCATAATGTTTATAGAGAAAAAAAGTTGCAATGTTTCGAGTAAAAATTTGCAAATGTTTCCAGTAAAAAGTTACAATGTTTCCAGTAAAAACTTACAATGTTTCCAGTAAAAAGTCCCAACAAATCAAAATGTAAGCTAAAGTGATTCCAGTGCGTTTTAGTGCCGTTTTAAGAGTTTCAAACATATTTAGTTGATTATCGGAATAATATCGTGAATCGCGATACATTTCATGATTATCCAAAAGAATTGCTTTATCTTTATGGAAACTCCTCCTGTAGCTCTGTACACTTTCAGTGCAAATCTCAACAAAAACAAGTGTAAAAACGTATCGAGAGCAACAAGTGAGAGTGAAATCTGACACATTATCTGTGCACGTTACGGACGCGGGGATCAAACGCAGCGTGACGATGCTCACCGACAGCAGCCGTCCACATGTGGAGGCCAGGGACAGAGACTCATCCCAAGAACCACCACGGAGTAACCCTCGAATCACCAGACGGGACTCTGCCACCGGCGCCTCGCGTGGAAACAGATCCAGGGTCGACCAGGACGCAGGACGGACGACACGCACACGGAGAGGAGGGGACTCTGCTCCAACTACAGAAACCCAGAGACAGATCCAGAAAAACAAACCCAGAAAACGGAGCAGAATCAGCGAGTGTGGATGAAAGAAGGAGCGAGAGGTGAGGAGGAGGAGGAGGAGGAGGAGGAGGAGGAGCGAGAGGTGAGGAGGAGGAGGAGGAGGAGGAGGAGGAGGAGGAACCCTGCTGATTGGCTCGACTGTAATCCTTCTGCAGCGGAGTAATCCTGACTGACTACTGAGGTCACAGACACATTAAAGGTCAGTCCAGTGTCCTAAAATACACACAGTTTGAATTTTCCGCGTATATTTCTCCGTACTATATTTCAACTCTTTAAAAATGTAAAAACTTTTTTGTGACAATATTCAGACTTTTTCTCTAAATATTCTAACTTTCTTTGTGAAAATATTCTGATTTTTTTTTTTTTTTTTGGAAATTCTGAATTTTATCATTTAGAAAACAGGATATGGGCAACAGTCTGGAAACACAAATATTTTTCCATACTTTCTTTTCTTTTTTCCAAATTTATCCAGACCTGGAAAATACTAAAATCAAATTCCAGACTTTTCCAGACTGCGTAGGAACCCTGAATAATGGATTTTATCCTGATTAAAAACTCTCACAATAAGTTGATCGTGGTGAGTTTCCATTATCAGGATAATCATGAATATCCTCACAGATTGACTGCAGTTTACTACAGAGTACTATCTGTGATGCAGTACTAATATTTGGTTCTAATGTTGTGAGAAAAAAAGTTGTAATGTTGTAATGTCCACCAAATGTGGTTACAACAGCACAAAGTGTTCAGGAAATATGAATTGTTCTGTAATATCCTTAATATCCTCGGGGAAACACTGAACTCTTGCTGCTGAAATCCTTTTACAAGGATGAATATTACATGAGCTACAGACTTCACACACACACAGATAATAGTGGCATCAGAATATTATCTCGTCGCAGTGACACATCTTTAACAGCCAATCACAGCACAGCCATTACACAGCATCCTCATCAATCCACCTGATCAAAAACCTGCGTTCAACGTGTGAAACTTGTGTTTTCTGTGTCTGACATCATTCACACGGACACTGCAGAGCATGAGTCACAAAGAAAACAGACTTCACATCCTGCAGCCTCCATAACGCCTGAAATGTGAACCATGCAGGCATCAGTGGATTATACACACCACCACAAACGACTAAAAATAGATGCACAACTACCACAGAAATGCAAAATGACTACAAAGAGACACAGAACAACCACAGAATGACAACAAATGGACACAAAATGACCACAAATGGATGAAAAACAATCAGAGATGCAGAATGTTTTCCTAAAGTTTCGAGAAAAAAGCCACAATTTTATGACAAATCGTAGTTTCAAGAAAAAAGTCATAATGTTTCAAGAAAAAAGTCCTAATATTTTATGACAGAAAAAGTTGTAAAGTTTTGAGAAAAAAGTTGTAATGTTTCTAGAAAAAAGTCGCAATATTTCTTGAAAAAAAGTTGCAATGTTTCTAGAAAAAAGTCGCAATGTTTCTAGAAAAAAGTTGCAATGTTTCTAGAAAAGTCGCAATGTTTCTAGAAAAAAGTCGCAATGTTTCTAGAAAAAAGTTGCAATGTTTCTAGAAAAAAGTCGCAATGTTTCTAGAAAGAAAGTTGCGATGTTTCTAGAAAAAAGTCGCAATGTTCCTAGAAAAAAGTTGCAATGTTTCTAGAAAAAAGTTGCAATATTTCTAGAAAAAAGTCGATGTTTCTAGAAAAGTTGCAATGTTTCTAGAAAAAAGTCGCAATGTTTCTAGAAAAAAGTCGCAATGTTTCTATAAAAAAAGGTGCGATGTTTCTAGAAAAAATGTGCAATGTTTCTAGAAAAAAATTGCAATGTTTCTAGAAAATAGTCACAATGTTTCTAGAAAAAAGTCGCAATGTTTCTAGAAAAAAGTCGCAATGTTTCCAGAAAAAAGTCGCAATGTTTCCAGAAAAAAGTTGTAATGTTTCAAGAAAAAAGTTGCAATGTTTCCAGAAAAAAGTCGCAATGTTTCCAGAAAAAAGTCGCAATGTTTCTAGAAAAAAGTCGCAATGCTTCTAGAAAAAAGTCGCAATGTTTCTAGAAAAAAGTCCCAACAAATCAAAGGATAAGGTAAAGTGATTCCAGTGTGTTTTAGTGCCGTTTTAAGAGTTTAAAGATATTTCGTTGATTATAGGGATAATATCGTGAATCGCTATTATTTTGGCCAGAATAATCGTGATGTGATATTTTCATGCCTAACACTACATTGGTTGATTAGTTTGCTGAAAAGCAAAGAAGAAAAATATTCTAAACGTGTTAAAAATGAACCCCTTTTCTTATGAGTACAACTGACAAATGTCTGAGTACTTTTAGGACCGGAGGTGGTACAAAGTCTTGAAGCCGTGTTTTGTTTTTGTCGCATGGCAGACCGTGTAAATAATTAGGTCCTTCACCAAAAGTGATTTTGGAGGCCGGAGGTGAGATAAGACGCTGCAGGAAATGAGGAAATGGCCTTCATCATGTCCGGGGAGACAGAGAGAGATAAAGATTTATTTCTGCCAGTCACTATTACTGTCAGTGTGTAGCAACAACAACAACAACAACAACACTACATGAAGATCCATTCTGCAGAGCCTCGTGTGCAGTACAAATACTGCACCTCTGTGTACTCACATGTTTTCTTTGGAGGGTTGGTAGTACGAGACGAGAGATAAAACAACTGACTTGTGTTTCCCTCCGTTTACTGACCTGCAGGATTCTGAGACAATATGTGGGACAATAATGGATTTTATTGTGGATCGTGATTAAAAAAAATTAAAACACACACACTGATCATGGTGAATTTACATTATCAGAATAATCGTGAATATCCTCCAAGTACAGTGTCCTGTCTGTGATGCAATACTAATATTTATTTCTTAAAAAAAAGTAGTCATCTTTCAAGAAAAAATGTTTTGAAAAGTGTTTTGAGGAAAAAACTGGGAAAAAAAACTTGTAATGTTTCCAGAAAAAGGTCGTAATGTTTTGAGAAAAAGACACAAACTCAAACAGTCTCTTTGTTATTGTTTTGCATCTATTTGTGGTCATTTTGTCGTTATTTTGTGCCACACGTCACCCAGATACAGACTTGCACCGTCTCAGTTCTTAACTGTCCCTGGATTAAACACATCTTGTTGTTTGCTCTAAATTTAAATAAAGTTGTGTCCACAGTTGGAGGTAATTGTTTCCAGATGTAAGCTGATCCTCATGTTCCTTTAGCACACTGAGGCAAAACAGTAACAACGCTCAAAAACATTTCTATTTTCCTGTGTGAACGCAGTATTTATATACTCATATCTCAGAATATTACTTCCAATACCCATACCACCACAGTATTTATTTAGTATGCCAGAAAAAGATGAAGTATGTCCCATGCCAAATGCAATACGCCAAAAATACCAGGATGTACTCCATCCGGTCGCATGTTTACAGATTGCAAGCCAGGATATTCTGACCCACAATCCTCTGCAGCACGTATGAGCAACAAGTGGTATGACCCATGTGTATGCACACCGCATGCAACATGTATGTACTTTGTAAAGGCATCTGCAGTAAAAGTAAAAAGAAAAAGTATGAGATTTGGAACACAGCACGTATGTTAACGCCAGGCCTTGTTCTTCCAAACCACCATCTATTGAGTTTACAGTCATTTCGTACTTTCCTGAAAGTATGCAAAGCCTTTATTGATGCAGATTAAACACAGTTTGTGCAGAAATGGAGCTTGTTTACTTTGTGTCAGCTGTTAGTTTCTTACGTTGTGTCCGCAGGGCAACACACCCAGCACCGAGTTTAATCTTCTGAGCGCTACACGGTTCTTTTACGTCCGTTCTCTGCACGTATGCTGTAAACTCATTCGATGTTCCTGCTGAGATGTGCAGGACCTCCGCTGTCACATGTGACAGTCAACGCTGCAGGGTTTCCCCCCAGCCACCCTCAGTCTGTGTATGGAACGCCATTTAAGTCAATATTAAATAAATAAATATGCCTAACAAATAAACCCTCAAAGAAATAAAGAAATGGGGCAAAATATGCATACATGTAAAGATAAATATATACATGAGTCAACATAGTCCAATAAATAAATAAATACATTTTAAAAAATATATGTTCAGGGGACTTTTATTTCATAATGCCACATTTACTCATTTATTTCAGGTTTTATTTCATTGCCGTATTTATTTATTGCATAGGCATATTTATTTATTTAATATTGATTTAAATGGAATCCCATATTATGGAATGACATTTAAGTCAGTATTAAATAAATAAATTAATAAATAAATATGCCTATGAAATAAAACCTGAAATAAATAAATGGGGCAATACATGTATACATGTAAAGATAAATATACAGTATATATGAGTCAACATAGGTCAATAAACAAACAAACAAACTAATAACTAAATAAATAAATAAATAAATATGGCTACGAAATAAATTCTGAAATAAATAATGACAATAAAATAAATTCTGAAATAAATACTATAAATGAGTCAACATAAATAAATAAATAAGAACTTTATTTTATAATTCCACATTCATTATTTCAGGATTTATTTCGAAGCTATATTTATTTATTCCATAGGCATATTTGTTTATGTATGTATTTTAATATTGATTTAAATGGCAGTCCATATCGATATATTGTTACTTTGTGTCCATATTTCCAGCTAACACACGGTACTCTGCAACTTGCCTTAAAAAGTGTCCTCGCATCATTAACCTGACCCACATATGAATGAAGTTGCTGTTAAATTAAAAGCATATTTAACAGTTATGATGAGCTCACCTCCTCCCTGCTGCCCTCCAGCTGCTGTGTCTCTGCCGCTGCTGCTGCCGCGTCGCCTCCTCCGCTGCTGCCGCCGCTGCTGCCGCCGCCGCTGCCGCCCGGTGGCTCGGCCAGCCTCTCCAGGCACGCTGACCCGAGAGAGGAGCTCTTGTGGTGGGACTGCACCAGGTGAGCCACCGTGGGCTTCTTCGGACTGGGGGACTTGGAGGAGGAGGAGGAGGAGGATGGCTGCTTCTCCCGGCCGAGCCCCGCGGAGCCGCCGCCGCCGCCGCTCCCGGCCGCTGCCGCTCCTTTGCCGCAGAGCTGCGCCTCCTCTACCCGAGAGGAGAAGAGCAGGTCGGGCTGCGAGGAGGAGATCACCCGGTCCAGGACGACGTGTTCCTTCCGCTTCATCTTCTTGAACATCCACCCGCCTCGGTCCCTCCTGTCCCCGGGGTCTGTGAAGCCCACCCGGGGGCTGAGCAGCGGCTTGGCTTTGGCTTGAAACTGTTTCCACATCGAGTTGTGTTGCTCATTATTCTCCTCCATTTCCCGCCTCTGGGAGCTCCTCACACCGATCTGCACGCGAGCTTAATGCAATCAGACCCTGAGCGGCCGCATTACTCCGACAAACACCGAAAACACGAACACAAACACGGGACATGTGGAGCGACTTCCCCCCTGCTGGTAGTCGGGGTCGTCCAGCCCCCTTTTTCACGGAAATATTGACAACATGGCAGCAGGGGCCCGCCTTACCTGTCCGGGAGCCCACACCCCGCCCCACCCCCTCAACATTTTGGTGACATTTTGTACAGACATTCATGCTCCCCAGAGGATGGACCCGACTGACACAGTCCTCCCCTGAATATACCATGGATGTATAATAAAAGGAATGTACTGCGAAAGCAGAGTTTTTAAACAAGGCGTCATATCTATACAGAGACCTTTCTGACAAACAACGCTACATTCAGAAAGTAAACAATCAGATCGGATTGTTGTCGTAAAAGACTGGACGAATGATCCAGCAAAGTCTCATTCTCAGATATCTTCTGCTACCTGGTTAAATCACCTGGTAACAGACGCCATGCTAACGGCCAACCGCTGCTGTCACCACTTTTTACCAGTTTATTAGCAAACTGTTTCTTGCAGATTGTCACAGTAATGAGAGTACAACTATTAAAATTAATATAACGTAATGAAGTCTACCTGACTGACAGCTGTAGAGCTAATGTCAAAAAGCCATAAGAGGAGAATTTAATATTAAAAAACACTGTTTGTGTATTTCAGTCTGGATTTGTGGAATGGGTTGAAGCAAACACAAATATGAATCAGTTTTAAAAACGAAACAAAAACGTGCAGTTTGTAAATATAACTCACACTACATTGTGCAAGTGGAGAATAAAGCTTTTATTCTTTTTAATGTGACGTCAATATTGTTTAAATCTCATTCTGCTGCCCCCAGGTGGCCAAAAAAATAATTAATGCAGCTTTGTCAGTAATCAGGAATGCTGTACTACATCCTAAATATTTATTTATTTAAAGTTTACTATAAATAGAACTTCCCAGGAGTTGCTGATTGAGTTGTCTGGCCTTGTAACGTCAGTGGATTTGTGGAATTTTAGACAAAAAGCTGCTCAAATATCATGACAAATTTTTTTAAATAAAAAAAACAAACATTTAATACGTAGATTTATCAACAACCTCGGTTAAAAGCCAATACACGTTTACTTATTGACATAAGAAGACACACTTTTACATCAAAACAAAGATTTTATTTCTTTTTTTTTAACCCCCTTTTTCTATTCCTTGTTTTACTGTAAAGTACTCCGTAACTCTGTTTTTATAAACACAGAATAAAGAGTCGGGATCTGTGTTAAATACTCTGCACCAGGAGGCTTGTGTACGTTTAGAAATATTCACTGAAATCACATCTGTAATGTGTAATATCTATGGGATAATAAGTACAAAATGATTGTTATATTTTGTACACACAGGAAAAATAAAATAAAATGAGTGTACTGTGTGTAGGATTGTTTTTACATTAATTGTGGTGATGAAATACAGAACATTCAAAATGTTTTACATGAGGATGAGTATTTATCGTGGATTTACTGATAATCACGCTGCGTAAAAACACTTCGAACTCCTGGTAATCACAGAAAGTGGACGCATTAACACACACACACACACACACACACACACACAGAGATTTAAAGAGGCTGATGTTTGATGCCATATGGTCGTTCTCTATAAGTGCCACAGAAAAAGAATAAATCTGTAAAAAATAAATAAATAAGAAAGGAAATGTGGAAATATAGGGAGGAATAAGTAAATAAAAAATGTGGAAATATAAAGATAAATAAATAAAATAATTAATAAGTAAATAAAAACTGTGGAAATATAAAGATAAATAAATAAAATAATTAATAAGTAAATAAAAACTGTGGTAATATAAAGATAAATAAATAAAATAATTAATAAGTAAATAAAAAATGTGGAAATATAAAGATAAATTAATTAAAGAATAAATAAGTAAACACCAAAATGTGGAAATTTAAGGAGAAATAAGTAAAATAACAAATAAATGTGGACATATAGAGAAATAATAAAATATTAAAAGAATGATTATAAGCATTATTTTTGTGAATTTTTAAATGTATTTATTTTTACATGATATCATTTATTTATTTGTTTATTTCTCTGTATATTTCCACATTTATTTCCTTATTATTTTTCAGATGTATTCTTTTTTATGACTCCATAATTCTCAGCAGTGGTTATTAAGCGTGTAAAGCTGCAGAACATCCGTGTCTTTTCACCGTGTGCGTCTCTCCACAGTCAGTCAGAGCATCAACTCTGAAATTAATTTATTCATTTATTATTTCAAGTAGTTGGAAATCTACGGTGATCTAAAGGTGACAAAGTGCAATCTACTCTCTGTTGTCTAACTACACTTGGCTAATGACTGCGTTAAAAAAAACAAAGTTTATTATTAAAATCAGGTCAAAAATACTAATTTCCCAGCATGCTTTTCATCTCCTGTTTCTTGGTGGGAAAGCGTATAAATACACGGCACTTTTCACGTGTCATTAAACGCCTCGTTCTCCTCATACGGATGTTTTCAGGAACGCTGCGGTAAAGTCTGACGCTTCACTGCGGCCGCCGTTTTAAACACGTGGTTAACGTTGTGAGTAGAGACGGGACAATAACGGATTTTATCGTGGATCGCGATAAAAAGTACTCACCATTATCGTGATTATCGTGAACATCCTCACAAATCGACTGCAGTTTACTACAGTTTACTCTCTGATGTTAGAACAACGTTTGTTTCTTTAAAAAAGGTGGAATGTTTTGAGAAAAAAGTCGGAATGTTGAAAGAAAAAAGTCGGAATGTTGAAAGAAAAAAGTCGGAATGTTTAAAGAAAAAAGTCGGAATGTTTAAAGAAAAAAGTTGGAATGTTTAAAGAAAAAAGTCGGAATGTTTAGAGAAAAAAGTCGGAATGTTTAAAGAAAAAAGTCGGAATGTTTAGAGAAAAAAGTCGGAATGTTTAAAGAAAAAAGTCGGAATGTTTAAAGAAAAAAGTCGGAATGTTTCGAGAAAAAAGTCGGAATGTTTAAAGAAAAAAGTCGGAATGTTTAAAGAAAAAAGTCGGCATCAGCCAATTATCTCAGATCAGAAGGCCGATTAAAGTGCACAGTGTTTTTTCTCAAAACATTACGACTGTTTTCTCGAAACTTTACAACTTTTTTTCTCAAAAATTACACCTTTTTTCTGTAAACATTTGTGACTTTCCTGGAAACATGTGGACTGATGCAGATCTCCAGAAGCAGCAGAAACAAAGAGATGCTGCTCGGTGGTCCTGTGCACTAACGTTGTTTTTATTTATGTACCTTTATATATTTCACAAACAAAGAGATGCTGCTATCTGCTGAATAACTGTTAAATAAATGTTCATTTAAGTTCAGAAATTTTAAATTGTTATAGGCTATTTTATCAGATTTTATAAAAAAAACAACCCAAATAACAGAATCGGCATTATAAATCGGCCATCGGCCGTCCTGCTCTCTAAATATCCGGCATCGGCCTTTGAAAAACACATATCGGTCGACCAGTACTAATAGTATAGATATTTATAATAATATAGATATTTTTTACGAATAAAAGTACAGGTGTCCGTCGTGTCTACCTTTATCTTGAAGGCTCTTTTGAAGCCGCTGGCGAAGAATCCACCGAAAGGTCCCATGATGGAGGCGAAGGAGGAGAGAGCGATGCTGTGGATCTGGAATGGATAGAGACGCACTGTGGTCTGCGGAGACAAGAAGGAGAAGTGTTAGACCAAAGAAGAGACCAGCAGTCATCAATATTTAACCAGCGTTTGAATGTGGGACTGTGGGTTCCTCCACATCTTTTACCCATTTCACACTCCTTCCCTTTTTTTAGTTCTGCATTTCTTCTCTGGATTTGGGACGTTTGTTGTCCATGTGTGAGCAAAGTCCTGACCACTGCTGGGTTTAGTTACTCAGCAAGTGTAATAAATTACTTTTTACGTATTACTCCTTTAAAAAGTAATAATATTATTTTACTTATTTATTACTTGGTATCAAAATTAATGTTACATTACTTGTTATATTACTATATTACTTACACTACTTCAGTTGTAAAAATAAGTCCAAACTTTTCAATTTTAATATTGTAACCTAGTTTTTGTTATTTATTTAGACCATTTTATACACCATACACAATAAAACCCCTCCCTCTCCCCTCCCAAACACCTTACTTCCTGTCTGCACAGGA
>JAOVVB010140378.1:0-12060 GCA_028570985.1 Heterobranchus longifilis
ATAGCTTTTTTGTTTTTAAGATTAGAAATGGTGGTGCAATATTGTTTGAATTCATTAATAAAGTGCAGGAAAGTTGGCTTGGTTCCTGACCAGTTTTTCTTATGAATATGATATTTTCCAACAGTTTTCCAACAGTTGAATGATATACAGCATGTTATTTTCAATGTTATCTTGGCTATACATAGTGAACATTGACAGACGTCCCAGCTGACCAGTGACAGAGCAGAGTGGGGCGGAGCCACAATCTCCGGCGGAGGCTGGGTGTCGCCTGACCGGATGATGACAGAAGTTTTCGGTGTAATGTGGCTACTTTTATCATGCAACCATCCAGCTAATAACCAGTGACCGCAGTCGGGACTTTTCTCTGCTTTGTGTTTTGATTAAATAAACTCACAGAGATCGTGACAGACTGCAGTGCCTTGTGGGAACTTTAGGTTTGCTGGAAGAGAGAGACCCTTTGGCTCTTCTTTGACCGGGGAGCAGAGCCGGATAGAGCCCGCTGGGCTGACCGAGGTGCAGCTATGGGAAACCGGGGGATGGAAGATCTAATTCCCCTCATCAACAAGCTCCAGGACGCTTTCAGCTCCATCGGCCAGACCTGCAACTTGGACCTGCCGCAGATAGCGGTCGTCGGCGGCCAGAGCGCAGGGAAAAGCTCCGTGTTGGAGAATTTCGTCGGGAGGTTGTACCATTTATATGTAGTCGTGGATTAATCTGTGATTCTTTTACTTTTATGACTGTTGGTTGTGATTGCTGCTGTTCTTTTAAGACAAACTACGCCAAGCTTTTGCGTAAAAGTCGCCAACTAAGCACTTGGTTACGCGCTCTGTGTCGGTGCCTCCCAGTTCTTAAGGTTTTTTTTTTTTCCCAATGGATTCTTTCCATTTTGGAGCCGAGCTATTCACGATCCATAATTACGCATTTTGCGCAAAAGAAAAACAGCTGTTGATTGAGAGACAAAAAACTGAGGCGAAATTGAATTAAAGAGTGTATAAAAGTGATTTTACTCTAGAGCTCCACATCCTAAATCTATAAAAATGTAGCTTCCTCAGCAGGAATATTAGCGCTGATCTGTGGTGTGGCTGCTTCGTATTATAGGCCCATTCTGTCAAACATTTACAGAGGTTGTTTTTCCTTGAGACTGGTTGTAAATATATATAGGCCTTTATAGGCCTGGCATTACATAGGTCAGGTCAATGTTTTACTTTTAAGGGTGATGTACAAACAGATTGTTGGCAGGTTTGATGAGGTCATTGTCAGATAGATTAAGTATTGGAGACAGTACAAATATACTGACAGTTAGGGCTGGGCTATATGGCCAAAATCTCCTATCCCGATATAGGTCATTTCATACCTCCATAACGATATGTATCACGATACAGCATGTTTTCTGGTAATGAATAGTCTATATGAAATAACCACACAGTAAAGCTTATTTTTGTATACTCCTGTGTGTATTAAATATAAAATCGTTTGGTCTGTAAAATGCCAGAAAATAGTGAAAAATGTTCATCCCAGTTTCTCAAAGTCAAAGGTGATGTCTTTAAATGTCTTGTTTTCTCCAAAACCCAAAGATATTCCGTTTAATATTATAACAGAGAAAAGCAGGAAATCTCCATATTTGAGAGGCTGAAAACAGCATTTTCTGCCATTTTTGCATGAAAAATCACTTTCACGATGAATCGATTATCAAAATAGTTGGCGATTATTTTTCTGTCGATCGACTAATCGATTAGTCGACTAATCGTTGCAGCTCTAGCCCAGACAAGTCCACATTTATCCACCGAGTCTCAACTAACCTGTGAGTAATTTCTTGTGGCGTGAGAGAAGACAGACGGGGCAGGCCGTTCTTCTCGTGGTCATGAACAAGGTTCTCTGGGATCTCCTCCACAGTGGGGAATGCTCCTGCCAATGTTAATAACGCACCAGATTAAACAAACGAGCCACAGTGAATATACAGCACCATGTTTTACAAATTTCATTTTGTGCTTTCCCCATGTATTTACACAAAATCACAACTGGTATTTTTCAGCCATTCCTTGTCATTATAGTAAACAGTGTTATTGCCTTCACCCGGCCCATACTTACCATTGAGCACAATGAGGACCTTCTTCCATTGTGTGTTGCCCACTTTAGGCGTCTGGCAGAACAAGATCTTGTGTTTGTCGCAGACAAAGATGCGGTCCAGGACGAACTTGCTGATGGAGACGTGAGTCAAATTCCTGAGGCTGCTGTTCTTACACACAGACGAGAGCAACTCGATTCGCCTCTCGACGACTGCCTGCCAATCTGTTACTGAGGGGACCGCTGAGGGCTGACGCACACACACACACACACACACGCAAACACAGTAATGTGACTGATAGACTTGGTTTTTTATGACAATGTTCTTGCAGAGAAAAACTGACTTTGCTTCACATTTAGAGTATAATTAGTAATCACCTGATCGGATGACTTTGGAACTGGTTTATCTGGACTGGAAACAGGAATGGGTTTCAGCACCTTGGTACCCGGCACTGTCCAACCCTGACCACCAACCCTGTCTCCATAGTCTGGAAATACATATCAGAGTGGGCGGATCACATTTAACCCTATTAGTACAGACATTATACAAAATGACCCAGCACAAACTGCAACCAGGGTTGTGCCGATAAATCGCCTCTATTCAGAGTGATCACCAATAGTCAAATGTCAAGACGGTATTTTGCTAATTTTCCCATTAATGTAGGTTATTAAATTATTACTATTATTATGAGTTGTAGTAGACTCCCAGTAGTAGTATTCAATTAATATTACGTTTAATTTGCTCCGTCAGTTTCACTTCAGCACACACAAATACACACACGCTCCAACCGGCAGGTATTTAAGCAAAGACATCTGTAAAAAGTTGTAAACAGGAAGTGAATGCATGTTCCTAATGACTATATTTCCTGATGTTTAAACGGAAGTTTAAAACGTATAGTCGACTAGTCTAAAAGTAAGAAAACACTCAGAAAAATTGAGCACAATTGAGTCTATAAGGTTAAACATCATCTGAAATATATTGCGTATATTATCAGAGCCATTTGAAATCATTAATCACACTTTCCAATAACCAAATCATATTTTAAATGCCGCTGAAATCAATATGAACCCAGTGTCCGCTCCGCTGCAGCAGCTGCAGTCGCCCTGTTATTGAATATGCCTCACAAAGCCAATGTGTGGTGTGATATTTAATTAGATGAAACGCCAGTGAGTTAATAGTTCCAGTGTGCTGCTGGACAATCCAGTGGATCAGGACAGAACCAAACAGACTGTTTCAGAGAGGAGGTGGTGGTTTATGGGCTGGCCGGTCGGGAGAATGTGACCAGGAGGAAGTGAGTCAGGAGCAGCTGATGAGAGGTGGAGAGGTCCCGCTGCTGCAGGAGGGGCAGCGGCTCTCCACAACAACATGCCAATATGTAGGCCTAATTTACATGTATCCATAAATACAATCGTAATTTGAATAATATGTTTAACTGACAAGTAATAGCACGTCGTTCCTTTTCAGCAGTTTTCTCTATGAGTCAGAACATCACCCCCCCTGCGATCATATCGTGTATTGGCAATCGTGCAGGGTGACGATAGGACGATCTGACTGTGGGGAAGATCGCCTAACACTAATTGCAACAGAAACTTTCAACTGTTTAGTCTCATGAATACGTCATTTACAACATACCAAAATTCCTAAGTAATCCAAATGGTGTAAAGTATTGAAAAATATTCAGATCGGTGGTGGCACAATTTCCCATTGCCGCCCATGTTAAAGAATTAAGGGGTTAGAACATTGTGATGGAAGTATAAGGAGGTCATTCTCATGCTCTATTATGTCTCATAAGGTGTTGCAGTAATTTTTAGGTTGATACCATTTGTTACAGATTTTGTGCAACATTTACCATTTTTACCACTTGAGAATTGATAATAATTGACAGAAATTACACTAAAATACCACATTAAGACACCAAGACCTTGAGGAACACCATAGAAAAAGCCATGCTGTGATTTGGTAACTTTTGACATCTGGAGATTTCTGCAAGAATTGCATTTCTGTTCTGGAGACTGCTCAGAAACTCCCTTATTGTCAATATACCTAAGAAAGCCATCCGTCCTCTGGATGCCCCAGGTCTCTAGTTTGTGTTTGTAAAGTTTCATGAAAGTGTAATTATCCTAGATGTCACAACAGGTCATTACATACAGTCAGGTCAAGTTTCAAAAAATGGTCTCACTACAATTAAATGACTACTATCATCTTCTATCATGTGTGCCAGGACCAGAATCTGTGGGTCTCTAAGGTTTAAGAAACACCTTTAAAAATACTTTCCACCACTTGGATCTCTGAGGACTTTTTATGTATAAAGATACTTTTATGAGTAATAGAAATGTATCAGATTTTCTGTTGCAATTTGTGTGAGGTTCACCCCTTTTTTCTCCTCACAAAACGTCTGGACTAACTTATACAGCTGACTGCAGTAATCAACACAAGACTCAACAGCTTACCATCTACAGCTCTGAAGCTGATGAACTTGCTGACAAACATGAGGATGAGCAGCACCCAGCCGCAAGCCCCGAGGAGCAGCCAGTGGTGCCGCATCGCTTCGCCCATCAGCCGACGGCCATGGAAACACTGAGCTGCACCTGGACACACACACACACACACACACACACACACACACAGAGATAACTGAAGACTGACAAGCTAGCTGTCAGCTAAAATGTTAGCTTAAACATTTGTAGGCAACACTATTGCTAATACTAACGTGTTGATAGTAAACAAACCACATCACCTAACGTTAAAGCTTAATAACGTTATCTGCGTGACAAGTTAGTTAGCTGGAGAGGTCTCATTCGTTAGCTAGCTACTGAATGGATATTGTATAGGAGCTACTGTTTGATATGGATAACTATCAACGACCCACGTTAGCGTATCCAAATACAGTACTAGCAACATGACTAGCAACCGTATTTAAGCTAACTAGCTAGCTGGTCAGTTAGTTAGCCAACCAGCTAGCCACACCTGTCCCTCCCAGACATGAAGCAGACAACTTGAACCATGCTAACGCTAGTCTTTCTCGGTCAGGTTAATTCAATATGTCAAAACCGACACAGGACCAGAGCAGCCTCACGTCTTACCTTCTTACTGAGTTACAGCAACTTCACAGCCGCACAAACTCTGGAGTAGATGTGAAACGATGCCATCGTTTGCTATACATCCATGCTCCTGCTGCGTCCCTGTTCTTCACAACATCCGACTGCTAACAAACAAGTAGCTCCCACTAGCGACAGCATAGCAGCAACGCACGCTTACTGCCGACATCCACTTTCCATCCCAGTTTTCATCTGTGAATTTTGGTCGTGTCTAGAAGGTAACCCTAGTTTTGCAAAAACTGGCGAAAACGAGCAAAAACTCTCGCGACTCATTTCCCGACCACCTAACCCCAACTATACCATTCAAGGTTAATGCCTAACCCATAGAAATTTAATTTATCTGTCCTAACCATACCATTCTAACCGCAGCTATCCGAGATTAATGCATAACCATGCCCGTCTCGTGAGACTTCGGCAAATCTAGGGTTACCTTATAACCACGACCGTGAATTCGATGTAGTCTAGACCGATGATGCCATCTAAAGACAACTCCCAAAGCATGCAATGGAACAGATGGGAATTTGGGCCATACTTCCAAATGCAATACAAAACATCTTTGCCTAACATTGTTAGTTGATATTTATTTTACATTTTTCATATTCACATTCGTGTCTCATTTTCAATACAGCACCTGTTTTATTGATGTTTCTCTTTTAAGGCATTTCAAGACTTCAAGCTGTATTTTGTTATGAAAGGTGCTACTGAAGTTTTATTATTATACTCAAGTAAAACCCATTTTCATGTAGAGCATAGACTGGGGTTGGAAATTAGCACCAGCCAAATGCTGCTCAAATATGCAGGTGGCTGCAAGATTTGCTTCATTTACCAGCCAAAAACCCCCCAATGGTAATCTATTGAGTGGCTGGTAGATTTTGGAATCCACCAGACAGTGGCAGGTGGACAAAAACTTAATTTCCAACCCTGGCGTAGACAGTTGTATTTGGAAAATCACATAGTAATGTCTTTTCTCTTAAAAGAGCATAATCAGGTGCATTCCTTTAATTTGGTAACAATGAGAACCAGTCAAACATTTCAATACCCAGCTGATAAGATTTAATTCTGATGCACCTGAATGAGTACTATGTCTAAATTGTATACTGTCCATATCTGATCATAACACTGCAATGAACTCAAATATGTCATTCAGTTAAGTGCAGAAAAAGAAATAAAGACACAAGACAAGACAGGTCCTTTTATTTATTTATTTGACTCGCAGTTTAGTTTTCATCAACATTGACTGTCTGCAGACCTGTTGGAAGAGGAGGAGGGAGATTAATGAAATGTCTTTGTTGCTTCAGTAGGTGAATGACAAAGCCAGTCAGCGGCATATTTACCTTTGCATGTGGTGACAGGAACGTATGTGACCAGGGTGTACAGTTTGTTGGGAGAGTCCTCATCCTCATTACGCTTCCTGGACAGCCGTACGCGCATCCTGTACGGCACGTTCCTGCACAACACACAACAACCTGATGGTTACCATCTTCACTGACAAGATTATACACATTTATCTCAGGCTGCTATACTGTGCTTTGAGCACTGCCAAACATTTAAAGCTTTGTGCATGTGAAAATGATTTGGTGCTCAGCAGTGTGCCACAGATTCCAAACACACTGCCCTACCTTGTGTACAAAATAGGGGTGTAAATCACAAGTTTCATCACAATACAATATTATATCAATTATTTGGACCACAATACGATATTTGCTGATATTACAAAGTCTGCCACGATACGATTTGATTCAATTCAGGGGCCTGCGATTGATACGAGACGATATCTAGTGATGCGCAGAGGCTTCGGAGCGTGTCGAGAAATCCAGGAAGTTTTCCGCTAAGCGCGTATCGAGGCTTGTATCGTTTGACGCCGATGACATCATTGATGACAAACAAAGCCTCGCTGCCCGTCCGTACCCCGTGACTGGTTTAGAAAGTGGTTCAGATCTCCGCGCAACACATGGGAACCCCCTCAAAATGTTCGTTAGTGATTGTTAGGTGAGTTTTAAAATCCAATGCTTCATGAGGCTTCATCTCGCCATCACTAACGATATTTGTCCATTTAACACAATCAGTTACATTTATATCTACTCACAAAAAGCAACTAAAATAGGATTTGACAATTTTATTACCAAGCTCTTCCAGACATTTAAATGAGAAACAATCTACTATTTTAAATGGAAAGAATATAAAGTGGGAAAATACAGTAAAGGTGCATCTTAAAGATGATCTGTATCGATATTTTCACTTTGCATCGATATTATATCGTCGATCATTGAATCGTCAATCATTGGATCGATACATCGATCCAGACCGATGTATCGTTACGCCCCTCGTACAAACAATATGCCATCAGCATGAAATACTGAAAATAGGATATCCAATACATGCAGACAGTAATCTGGGAACGCAATGTTTTCCCTTATATCTTGCAGACTTTTTTCCTTGGGGGCAATATTGAAATCACAAAAAAAGTGTCTGCAACACTTTACTCATAAAGCATTTGTCAGGAAGTCCTCCAACCTTTGTATTCATTAAGCACATCATTCAGAGTATGTTCACTTTCTACACATCAAACTTAAAATCAACCACAGTGGTCGTGTGTGTGTACAGAAGGCCCTTCATGTCTGAGCTGACAGTAGGGGAGAGCGATTTCAACATTTCATATGGTTTTTTTCCCCCCAGTCACAAAAGAATGTAATTGCACCTAAATGGCAAAAACCTGGAGTTTATATGGTGTACAATAAGATAACAAAGGATTCACTATAAATGTAAATTAAATCAATGAATGTCAGAACAAACACATTTTGCTATATTCTGCCATCTCACAAAAACCCTATACAATATAAACCATTTCCCTGCTCCACAAAGTGGCACAAACAGGTCAGGACTTCATCCAAATATCAGACCAAGCTGGCTGTGCATTTTTTCTCAGATATGAGAATTAACAGTGTATCATCTCACCTGACACCCTTGCTCCACACTGCCTTGTTGAGGCGAGTGTCGATGCGGACATCAGGAGTTCCCATCTCCTTCATGGCGAACTTGCGGATCTCCTTGATGGCGCGTGGCGCCCTCTTCTTGAAACCCCTGCAAGGAGAAGACACCATTAATCACAGAATTAATTGATTCCAATACTGATAATTATTTTGTCGTTCATCAAACAATATTAAACACCTACTGGTATTGGTTTAGTGCAAATACAAGTTTGTACTGTTGTCATTTTAATGTATCACAGTAAACCATCTGAAGACACTGCTTTCCGTGCAGTACTCACACTCCATGGATGCGCTTGTGGACATTGATGGTGTACTCTCTGGTCACTACCTCGTTGATGGCTGAACGCCCCTTCTTTTTCTCTCCTTTCTTAGTTGGGGCCATCTAGAAACAATACACACATTACTGATTGAGCATATGAATGTTACATAAGTTGTTAGCGTTAAATACACCTAAGCACTTTGGAAAAACAGCACTCTAACGTTAGCATAAAGCTAGCCTGCGCTAATGTTATTACTTAAAGCAAGCTAACCTGCAGGCTAAAGGTAAGATAATAAACAGCACTTAAGTTAAAATAGCAAGTAGTACCAGTGCTTTACGTTTTAAACAATATAACACTCTTTATAGCTCAAAGAAAATGGACACTGGAAAGCGAAGCAAACTGAAGCCACTCCGGTCGAGTCAATGCCGTACCGTTCATCGCTTTTAATGTATTTAAATACGTTTAAACCACATCGAAAACATCATATAAATGACAATGCAACACTAATATGTATATTTCGTAGAAGTACGCGGTCACTTGCGTCTTTTATATCGCAGGATGGTGATAGATTGTAGACATATAATTTCCGAAAAAATACTCACTTCGGCTCGTAGTTGAGGCGGAAGTCGGAAGGACGGACCAAAGGCAGAGGATTGTGGGTAAAGGAAACTGGTCCGTTTTATATTATGTCCGTCAGCAAATGTACGAGGAAAAGGTTCCGAGGACAGACGTTGCTAGTATGTGAGCTGAAAGAAAAGAAAGAAAGAAATACACTTCAAAGAAACTGGTTATGTTATCATTTTAATATTATTGTAACGTTTGTAAGATTTTGAGATAATGAAGACAAGGGGGTGTACATTTTTTGCATTATCAGACTATTTAAACACACTTTGAAACAGAAGTAAACGTATTGATTGTATTTATTTTTTAGGGCTCTATTTTAGTTTCTTTTGTTTAGGAACATATGGTTAGGTTTTCTTTTGAACAAGAATGTCAGGTGCAAGTGTGGGATTATTGTGAATAATGAAATTGTAATTGAATGATTCAAAAATCAGTAATTGTACAATGCTTTAAACCGGTTTAAGACAGAACATAAAGAGGCATTTCAACCATTCACAATATAATAGATCTAATAATTTGTGTGTTCGGCTTATGAGGTCTACAACCAGCTATAGAACACCTGCTTTATTTTTATTGTCTGAAGTCTTCATTACACATGGGTATTAAACCTAAAAAATAATGCCAGAAAGCTGTCATTTTTTCACCATTGCATAAATTATAAAATTGCATATTGCCTCAGTCAGACTTTCTGTTAAAGATTGGGGGGGGGGGGGATAACCCAAAAGTCGTTGTGCTTTATCAAATTCAGCACTTACCTCAAAATGAAAAATCTTGCATTTAGCGGCCATCCTCGTAGCTCATTGTGGTAATTTAATGCGATAATCTCTGCACTACATTTGAATTCCTTCAGGTTCCCAATTGTCCTTATTTGGCAAAATGTCATTACAATGTAAAAATGTCACTCTACATTTATTTTACAGTAAAAAACAAAAAAACAAAAACAGCGTTAAACCAGATATCATTACTTGCACATCTCAAAATTGACCTTGGACCTTAGACAAAATAAATATGTAGTAGGAAAAGTGTTTTCCAACTCCACAGAGCTGCAGTCAGACTAAAAGATAGTGGGCTACACCAGAGCCCAATCTCTCCATGTCTGTAATGTCACTTTAAGATTTCAAGTCACAGTAGCATGGCCGGGAGGAGGTGTCATGTTGAATCCAGGGCTCTAAGATAACAGCCTTTTTTTTTTTCTCCATTCTTATTATGTTCTTTAAGCTGTTGGAGCTGGTGTGTCCATTGAATGTGTGTCCGGGTACTCACAGCATGCACAACCTGCTCTTGTTGAACTTAAAGAGTTCAGCTTATCCACCTGTACAAGTCTTTTTTTTATTGTGACTCTGGATGGTCAACCACTGGAACACAGAAATGTGGCGTGAAGTTCAAATTATTTATCCTTTCAGTCATTTTTTTAAAAAAAAAAGAAAAAGAAAAAAGAATCTAAGCAGTCTAGTGTCTTTTCCTATTGGGGACATTTTGGCTCCTTTTTGTATGGTGACTTCCACATGGCAGTGTTGGAGATCTGGTAGTCTATCGTGTGCTCTGCACTCACTTCAGTTCATTTCACATTGCCAAACCATTCAAAACAAACACATCAAGCAAAGACTGACAGTTGTAACAAATGACATTCAATGAAGGAATAGTTTGGCAGTGCTTAGTCGTGAGAAAACGTTCATTCAAGTCCCCGCAGGATGTTTCAGTGTAGATTTTGCTCTGCAGATATTTTGTCATAAACAAAAATAGTAATAACATCACATTATTCGAAGGCTGGACAGTCACTTCATACAAAGCAAAAGACCCGTTACAAAAATCAACATCTAACCATTTTAATGCACAGTCGGATTAACCAATGCACAGTATACGAAAACAAAACAGTCATTTGAAGTTGGTTAGGCAGGTGAGACTGACAATTAAAAAGCTGCTCTAAAACATTAGAATGCACACAAAAAACACAAAATCATTTTAGGTGTGTTTTATGCTTCTTGTACATGGTTCGTCAGACACCTCCACAGGCTAGAATGTCCAGTAGTCTATGGCACAGCACTTTGCAGATCATCCAAAACATGTAAAGCATAACTGAGTAAGACTCTTTATTTTCTCTCATGACTAAAAAAAAAAGAAAGCTATGTATGAAATGAAATGGGTCTTTAGACGTGTTCACTTTCACGTGTTTGACTCATTAAACCCATTTCTTTCAGGACACACACACCTCAGGCTGCGCCGTGCTGAGCTTACTACTAGCAGCAGCCGGGGCGACCTCGGCCGCCGGTGCCGACACGACGTCGGACCTTTCGGGGCCCGAGGCCTGGCCGGCCATGGTCCTTCTGAAGAGACGCATGCTCATCTGCAGCAGCTCGTTGTCAACCACGGGCGTGGTGGGGTACTGCTTGGTCAGGCCCTGAAGAAACGAAAAGCAGATTTAAACACATCTCTTTTAAAGGGATAGTCCGGAGGTTTTGGAAGTGGGGTTGTATGAGGTAGTTATGCATAGTCAATTAATCTGAATTTTATCGAAATCGCAATATGGCCTACTGCAATTTTCAAATCGCAGGTGGCGCAATATATGTTGAAGGTGAAATATGTGTCAAAATACCGTTTTAAATTAAATATTGTGGTGCAGAGATGTCCCGGCCTATACATCGTGTTCTACAGAGTGAAGAAAAAATGTTTGTTTGGTACAGATCCTCGCAAACATTTAAAAAAAAAAATTTCTCAATGAAAATGTACAGAAAGGCAAACATGATTTTTTTTTTTGCCAGATTCATTTTTCAATTTTCTTTTCATCTGTGAAAACAGGTGAAATTTTTCTAAAATATTACTTAAAAAAAAAATCATGCTTGCCTGTAAAAATGAGAATAATGATGCAAAAATTATAATTCCTCCTTATATCATCATATCATATCGCAAATCGCAAATCATATCGCAATTGCAGTATCAGTCAAAAATAATCGCATTTAGATATTTTTTCTAAATGGTTCAGTGCTCGTCAGTGTATTAGCAGAGACAGTGGATAAACAAAGACCCTG
>JAOVVB010140427.1:0-12059 GCA_028570985.1 Heterobranchus longifilis
CGGGGCAGGAGTCACTGTGGTGTTTGAGACGGAGCCGAGGAGGTAGACCCCGAGCTCTTCACCCCACTGAGCAGCGTGTTCAGTCTGGACTGGGATACACACCGGCCTTACACTCACTGCTGTGTGTGTGTGAATAAGGTAGGAAATAAGGTGTGTGTGTATGGGTGTGTGTGTGTGTGGGTATGGGTGTGTGTGTGTGTGTGAGAGAGAGAGAATAAGGTAGGGAAATAATGTGTCTGTGTGTGTGTGTGTAAGGTAAGAAATAAGAGGTGTGTGTGTGTGTATGTATGTGTATAAGGTAGGAAATAAGGTGTGTGTGTGTATGTTTATGGCATGTCTTATTAACTTAATTTACGAGATGTACAAGACAGAAGACACAGAAGGAGTTAAAACTTTGGTGATACAAGTGTTTAAATAGTGCTGAACACACACACACACACACACACACACACAAGTGTCATGGCTGGAACAAGAGCGGTGTGTGGGGACCTGGTGGTAAAAAATAGAGCAGCTTTAACATGAGAGGTGCAGGTGGCCAAAATCACCCTACAACTGTGCATGTGCATTCATACACACACACACACACACACATACACATGCATACACACATACGCACACACACACATGCATACACACATACGCACACGAGCATGCACACACACACACACACATGCATACACACACACACACACACACACACATACACACACATGCACACATGGTATGCCACCAGAAAAAAAGAAAAAAAATTATAATTACATCTGTTTTTTTTTTTATTCTTATTTGTCTTTTTGAGTACTTGGAAATCATGCTGAGTTGCATTTAAATGCATACAATGTGAATTATTATAATTCTTCTTCTTCTACTTCTTCTTCTTATTATAATTTTTATTATTGATATATTAATATACCATTTAAGTTTAAAATCTCATTATTTTAATACATCTACTTTATTTTCCTATTCTAATATTTAAAACTTTGTAAATCAGTCATAAATGTATTACATATATTACATAATAATAATAATAATAATAATAATAATAATTGTAGTTCTCAGCTCAGAACAATCATAACAATGGCATAACATTAGGTCAAACTCATGAGATAATATAATCTCACAATAATGAGATAATGACTCAAAATAATGAGATAGTATGTTTAATGATGATATACGATGTCAAAATAACACAAAAAAATCCATTAACATAAGGATATATTACATAAAAAATAACAAAATAACTTCAAATGAGATAATAGGTTTGAGTTAATATCCTACGTTATCTAAAACAATTAAATATATGAGATTAAAAAGGATCAAGTAGCATGATAATTATAAATTATATACTAATTATATAAATAGAATAACAGTTAACCTGACATAATGAAATGTTAAGTTGACAAGAACTTATGGAACATAGATATCAAAATAACATGATCATTTGAAATGATGAGACACTATTAAAATCACAAGAAAATAACAATTAAAAATGATGCGGGAATAATGAAATATGTAGGTAACATTTTGAGACAATGTTTATAATAATAATATGTTTTTAAGGTAAAAGGAAAAAAAGAAAATCTGTAAAAAATAACAAAACACCAGGATGGAATTTAGATGACATAAGGAGATGAAAAAATAATGAGATTAAAATGTATAAGAATTTACAAGATATTAAAAAAAAGCATTTATTTAAAAAAAGGAATAAGAAAATAACAAGCAATTAAGTTGAAATTGAATTACTACATCATCTAACTAAATAATTTGTAATAACAAGATATTTATACTAAATAGTGAGACACAATGTCTAAACAAAGAAAGATAATTATTTAAAATAATGAGTTATTAAATTGAGCTAAATAGAAATAATGAGATAGTACTTTGCAGTTTCTTCTCTACTTGCAGGTCAGGACTTGAACTGGTTAAAACTTGTGAACAAGCTGGAAAGAGTGAAAAGTAACTATTTTACAGCATGAGTGACTTTTAATAATGTAATTTTACCTACGAGGATGTGAACATAAAGCTCGACTAATGCTGAGGATGTGTCCACCCGCGTTAACTGAACTAGCGGCACTGACGGCCGTGTGACTGTTACATGTCTTTCTCTGGCTCTCGGTGTCTCAGCTGTTGTAGCCCAGAGCCGTTGGTGGCTCAGCCTCGTTTTCTGGTGTTTACACAGCTGTAGCGATTATCCTACAGACGCAGACATGATGTTACACCAGGTGGATGTTCAGAGGAGGAAACAATTCACTTTGCAGTGGGTATTTTTAGGACCTTTAACAAGATAAGGAATAAACCACATCCTAAAGATGGGAACATCGTGGACGACGGAGCGGTGCGGTGAAGCATTGTGGCTTTTTTTTTTTTTTCTTCTTCTTGTAAGCTTGGAAAGTAATATTAGTTAGGAAAAAGTAATGAGATATATTTTATAATACAAAAAAAAAACATATCAGTTCTTGATTCAGTTTTTGTTTAAATTCGTGCCGTCAAAAGATTTAATCTAGTTAATCGCAGTCATAGTCCGCGATTAATCACAAACGATTAATCACAATTAAAAAAAATCTTTTTAGGATTCACTTGTATTATAAACATGCAATGTTGAAATAAAGAAATGCATGGCAAACTGGTTAGAAGAAATTATGATTATGCAGTTTTATAATATCTCTAACATTAACATTTAGTGTTAAATTAAAATCTCTCGAATGGAACCGGCGCTGCATGCGGTGGGCTGGGTAATGTGGGGGTGTGTGGCAACCCACCGACACCGGGGCTCGAACCCGGATCCTCAGATCTGAAAATTAACACACTAGAGCCACCTGAGCCACCGCTCTCACATCTTACACTTAATGTATTCTTGTAAAAATAAATAGTTCCCCTTGAAGGCAGCTCGAGCACACGACTTTGGTTTCATCCAAACTTCTATCTAGAAGCTTTTTATAATGAAACTTGCTGTTCAGCACACCTGGTGATGTTTCCTCTGTCATCTTATTATCCGTGTTAAACGTGCCGTTATCACACACAGCCGGGTAGCTGCACTGTGATTATGGGAAGCCATTAGGGTCAAACTTGGTCATGTGATTAATTTGTGTTAAAGAATAGTAATATAGTAATATTGAGAGCCCTAATTTAACCCAACTTAAAGTGTTTCCTGCTTTGAACCCAAGTTGCTTGTATGTAGACGCATTCGCACATAACGCAGCTGCTTAACAGCTTGCGATCACATGACCACCGCTTCAGGTTCTCTCCGCTAGCTGCTTGTGTATTACAGGATTTACTTTAAGCCTCTGTAATTTGTCTTTAATCTCATAATGAGTCAGGGGTCTCTGACGCCGCCAACTCGCTCGCCTTCTTCTGCACCGACGTCCCAGAAGACTTCAGATCGGTTACTGTTGCCGCTTCCATGCTCAGGGTCGGCTGTGGAAGTGTACGAGTCGGCTGTAGAACAGCTTCTCACGGCCGTGCACGATCATGATGCCGTGTGCCTTCTAACAGATAACAGACAGTCGTGTGTCTGAACATAACATATAAACTAAAACAGATATGATTTCACCACTTATCATTTCAATCTGCTCCGAGTTTACTCCCAAACACATAAACACTATGAATGAAATATCCGCTCTGATGCAGTTCAATCCTAAACACTTCAAATATTTTTACGAGCTGTCATTTCCCGTCCAGCCGTTACTCTTTGGGGTTCTCCGTTGTGCGCGGTAACGCAACCCGACCCGGGAATGTTACAGGAGCGCTCTCGCATCACGCAATGTGCTCGCGCTCGTTATATTTACTCCTGGGAGGCAGGATGCTATTTTGACCGGTCTGTTGCCAGACAACTTCATCATATATCACTGCCTGCTCGGGTTATTTCTACCACAGAGGCTTTAAACTCATCTCGGCGTCGAGATCTTTGGAAAAGAGCCGAGAGCTTTGTTGTTTTTTGTTTTTTTTTGCTTTTGATTTTTTGTTCTTCTTGAAGTTCTTCTTTGAAGGCTTAGAGACTTTATTTTGCAAGTCAGATTTAGAGCAGCATGGAACTGTGTGTGGTGTTGTTTCAGCACAAAGACAGAGAGGTTTCGATGTGTAAACTGACCCAAAGGACACGTTACGTTAAAACGCCTGCTGCTATAGACCGCCAGCAAACAACCTCTGGCCAATCAGAGGAGCGATTTTAACAAATTGTGTATATATAATTATCTACACAATCTGGTTAAAGTTTGTAGTTACAAATGCATTTATTGTAATATTACAGTGCCGTGAAAAAGTATTTGACCCCTTCCTGTTTTTTTTTTTTTATTTGCATATTAGTCTTATGGAAATGACTTAGATGAAACAAATCTTAATTTTACACAAAGATAAACCGAGTAAATACAAAATGCAGTTTTTAAACGATGATTTCCTTATTAAGGAAAAATTGCTGTACAAACTTGTCTGACCCTATGTGAAAAAGTTATTGCCCCCTAAACCTAATAACTGGTTGTGCCACCCTTGGTGGCAACAACTGCAATCACGCTTTTTCGAGTGGGGAATTTTGGCCCACTCTCCCATTCAGATTTTTTTTTATCTTAGCCACACTGGAAAGCTTTTGAGCGGAAATGGCCTTAATCGGCTTTAAGTCCAGACTTTGACTAGACTACTCCAAAACTTTTTTTTTTTTTGAGCCATTCAGACGTGGACTTCCTGGTGTGTTTCAGATCATTGTCGCGCTTGCACTTGAGGTCACAAACTGATGGCCAGACATTTTCCTTCAAGCCATCACACTACCACCACCATGTTTGACTGTTGGTATGGTGTTCTTTTTATGAAACGCAGTGTTAGTTTTAGGCCGGATGTAACGGGACACACACCTTCCAAAAAGTTCACTTCCTTTTTGTCTCATCAGTCCCCACGATATTTGCCGTAAAGTCAAAATGAACACTGACCTTAAATGAGGCAAGTGAGGCCTGCAGTTCTTCAGATGTTGTTCTTGGTTCTTTTATGAGCTCCTGGATGAGGCGTCGTTGAGATGCTCCTGGGAAGATTCACCACTATTCCAAGTTTTGTGGATCCATTTATGGATAATCGCTCTCACCATGGTTCACTGGAGTCCCAAAGCCTTAGAAATGGCTTTGTTACCCTTTGCAGGCTGATACATGTCAGTTACTTTGTTTCTCATCTGTTCAGGTCCGGCAGTAATCAGTGAAATTGTGAAATTGTGAAAAAGTGAAATTTAACTCAGCTATCCAAAAATCACAGTCCATTCATGATTTAGCAGGGGGGCAATTACTTTTCCATGTAAGGTCAGGTATGTTTGGACAGCTTTTGTCCCTCAATAAATGAAATCATCATTTAAAAATTGCATTTTGTATTTACTCGGGTTATCTTTGTGTAATATAAAAATTTGTTAATCACAATTATTTAAGTGTGACAAAGATGCAAAATGTAAAAAAAAAAAGTTAAAAAAAAAAAAACTTTTCACGGCACTCTAGTTTCACAAGTCCAAGGACCAAGCAGATGTTGATCCACAGATTAGCGACTACACCTCTGGGTGTTAATTTTACACTCTGCTGTATTCAGAGTCTCAGAAGACATCATCGCTAAATCTCAGAGCAAACAGCGTTAGGATGAAGTTATTCCTATTTAAAAATATGCAAATGTCACAATTCCAAAAATAATCAGAAACATTAGGATACCTCGAGTAAATTAGTAAGAGTGTGTGCTATGTACAGACTGTACTGTCTCATTTTGGTTAAAATTCAGATAATTCAGGAGGCAAATCAGTGGCTAAGTGCAGAAGTGCATTTTTTCCTAGCCGATCAAAATGCAGAACACAGGACGTGGAGGATTTCACAAGCTACCGCTATATGGTGCGCGGTGGTAAGAGTGTTCATCCGTGAAGAAATCCTCAACGTTAACTAGTTATTAGCGATATAAAAGTATAAACTTGCCTAATATGCAGCAAAACCTCTTCACCCATTTGTTTCCTAAGCACTAAAGAACGCCCGGTTAGCAGGATTAGCAAGATAGTTAGCTAGCATGTAAACTGCTAGCTGTGTGCTTGTGACTATGTCTATGTAGACAGTTAGTAATAGAGCTGAGAACAGAGTTGGATGAGGGTCCAGACCTAATTACTACTTTTGAACTTTTGCTCCTTATGACATCATAAAATGGCGGCATGGAGGCTTAGTGGACTCGCACCTCCAGGGTCTGGGTTTGATTCCCGCCTCTGGGTCTGTGTGCATGAAGTTTGCATTCTCCCCATGCTTCGTGGGTTTCCTCCAGGTACTCTGGTTTCCTCCCACAATCCGAAGACGTTCAGATTAGACTAATTGGCGTTCCCGAATTGCCCGTGTATAAATGTGAGTGTGTGTGTGTGTGTGTGTGTGTGTGTGTGTGTGTGTGTGAGTGAGTGCTCTGTGGAATGGATTGGCACGTCAGTGTGTACTCCGCCTCATGCCCTGGGATAGGCTTCAGACTCCCGCGACCCTGTATACAGGATAAAGTGGTATAGATGATAATTGAGTGAGTGTCATCATAACATTTTAAAATAAAATTAAATTAATATGATTCATGCAGCAATCAAACAACAATCTGCTGAACTACGGAGGAGTGAATCTTGTTTCTGATGAAAGACTTGTTGAGACAAACAGTGGAAAGCTGAAGAAGAAAGTAAATATCAGACATGATGTAACAGTGATCCAGTGAAACAGAGAGACGTAAACCCTGATCAAGCAGAAAGATTCGCTGAGTCAAACTCTGAACAAGACAGCGAATATCAGTCAGGAAAAAAGATTTGTTAAATTAAACAGGGAAGTGTTGCACATTTCTTGTTCTTGTTTTACACATAAAATGAGGATAAATTGATGAATTTAAAGCATGGATAATAACATTGCTGCTGTCTCACACACGCACCCACACACACACACACACACAACATATCTTTACCTCTTTTATTTTTAAATACACTTCTTAGTATTTGAACTTAAATGACACTTGCCACATTCTGCATATGAAATATATATAAAATATTTTATATATTTCTATAATATAATTGAATTATATTTTATTTAAACTTGTAAATCTGTAACATCAGAGTGAGTGGCCGCTCAGGCGGATAAGGCTCTATGTTGTTCATTTCGAGATTTGAGGATCTGGGTTTGAGGCCCACTGGCGGTGGGTTGCCACACCCCATACTACCCAGCCAATGCATGCAGTGCCAGTCCCAAACCCAGGTGAAATGGGAGGGTTGCATCAGGAAGGGCATCCGTCATAAAGAACGTCGTTCTGAGTTGTGTGCGGATCAGATGGTCCTCTGTGGTGAGCCTTGACAAGAGCAGCAAAAAGTACATTTGTAGGTTGTACTTCTATTACAGTAAAATCTTTCTATCTTCCTATTCTATCCTTTATTTGCTTTTTAGGGCACAAACAGTCATATAAGCTTTTCACTGCATATCATACTGTGTATAGTTGTGTACGTGACAAATAAAAAGCTTGCGAAAAAAGATTCAGTGAGTCAAACACTGAATAAGTGAACAATTTGAGTCAAATATTAAAGAGTTTGTTGTATATAGATTAGTGCTGTCAATCAATTAAAAACTAGTCAGTGACAGTCATGTATTAGTCTGTGATTAATCACGATTTTAAAATACTCAGATTTATTGTATAATAAACATGCAATGTTGGAATAAAGAAATGCATGACAAACTGGTTAGAGGAAACAGGTTATGCAGTTTTATAATATCTCACACATTAACATTTAACAAATATTAAATTGAAATCTCTCGGATGGTAAACTCCTTGCAGCGGGAGTCATATTGTTGGACCTGTCTGCTTGTACACTGAGGACCATGTCTGCTATCTCCTTTTTAACTTGGCTGGCGCAGCTGTCTAACACATGCTTCTGTTTTTAAGTGAATGAGTGCAGTTGCCATTTGTCGTTGATTAGATGTGCAGTTACACCAAGCTAGTTCTGGTTACTTGCTGATGTCCAGTTCCATGCTCCATAATTCCACTTGAAGGACGCTCGAGCACACAACTTGTTTGGTTTTATCCAAACTTTTAATAATGAAACTTGCCGTTCAGCACACCTGCTGATGTTTCCTCAGTCATCTCGTTATCCACGTGAAACAAGCCGTTATCACACGCTGCCGGGTAACCGCACTGCGATTATGGGAAGCCATTAGGGCCAAACGTGGTTATATGATTAATTTGTGTTAAATAATAGCAACATACTAAAATGTCTGGATTAATCACATGCTTTAACGCATTAATGTTAACAAGCCTAATATAGTTATATTTACACAAATGTAGCACTTTTTTCCGTTTTGTGGTTTTGCGTTAATGACGTCAATCAGACGCAACTTTATAAAGGAATGACTTGATACCAAACACCGCACCTTACTGAATCCTTCATAAGGACGCAATTGTTTATGAATTAAGCATATCTACTGTCTAGCGTCAAGGCCAGGACTAAAGGAACGTCCCCATTTACAAGATACGCTGATCCTCCAGAACCGTTTCCTGTCGCCAATCTGGATTTACTGCTCGTATATTTACTGATCTTTATCTCAGCTCGGTTGTTTATTCATACACCACGGCTCTGATAAGAGCTACTGCAGTCTAAACTGGCGCTGCTGGTCCCCTAACTGCTGCTGGCAAGAAATGAGAGGAGGACGGAGGACTAATCGCAGCTATCTTAGACTGCAGTGAGTCTACAGAGGATGGCGATTTCTCGCCCAGAAGAAACAGATGCAGGTCAACTCGGGTTGCAGGCTTTGGGTTCTCTCTCTCTCTCTCTCTCTCTCTCTCTCTCTCTTAGGTTTTCCTTCTTTAGTATCTGTAGTTTATTGAATTCTTTGAGGGTTGCCAGGTCTCCGTAAAACGTCCCAGGTCAAAACTTTTTCATAAATGACACAAAAAGACCTGAAACTATCCCAAGAAAAGAGGATTATGAGTGAACGATGCTATAATGTACGTGTTGTGCTGATGCTTTTCAACATCTATAAACAGATTTTAAAAAAATTAACCTAAGAACAATTCACACTTCTCAATGCAGGCAATTAATACCTTCTAGGCCGTAATGCAAAACTGCTACATTATATGCTGTAAAACTTCCTGTTATCATTTTAAAAGTAGCCAGAAACTAAAGGAAAAGAAAAAAGAGTTAAACTGGTGGATACACAGGAAACGGTGTATAAATTCCCTCTCTCAGGGGAGATTCAGGCTAAACGTCTTTCCTCCTAACTCCCTGCTATCTCTCATTCGGTTTCGCACGTGCTCACGCTCAGTTTACATTACACTCTCCAAAAGTCAGAGCAGAGGAACATCACTGCTGAGGACAGATGAGGAGAGAGAGAGACAGAGCGAGACAGAAAGACAGAGAGACAGTCGAGCTATGTGCTGCTGCTCGCTTTTAACAGAATAAAGGAAATCATGGAGTTTACGTTTCGACGTGCAGGACCAGTGAAGACAGAGCTGATGTCTCGTACTCGATAAACCTCGTTCCAGCCAAAATGGTAACAATCTTCTGTAGATTCTGTTCACAAATAAATAAACGTATACAGAATATGCTAATGCCATTATTATGTTAGTGGTTGTTTATATTTTTTGAGAGATAACTTAGTGGTTTAAACCTGACAGAATTGTGTGTGTGTGTGTGTGTGTGTGTGTGTGTGTGTGTGTGTGTGTGGAACAGTATTTGGTCATCTGGTAAATGTCGTAAAAGACAAGGCCGTCGTGTGGACAGTGTTTATTCTGCGTAGCAATAAGCCACGTGGGAACGTTTTACATCGACGCTCTGTTAACACTCATTATTATTTGTATTGTGTAGTACAGAATGTTCTTTCTGGTTAATTGTCTAAATTTATTAATAAGGCTGAATGATCTTATAGCATTTATACCCAGGTCAGGGAACTATTATTGCTAAATTGTCAAATAGTGTTAAAATGCACCTGAATTATTTGCTTGGCATGGTGTATTTTTGTGACGCTACAGTAAAGCCAGTTGTTGGTTAACGTTAATACGGACGAAAATGCAGGTACGGTAATCTCCGTACACGTTCTACAGCCTGATATAGGAAGAAAGCATTTTAAAAAACATTTAATTTAATGTGATTGAGTTTAGAGCCGTCATATAAAGTGATTCAGTAGTGGTTTAGACACAACCCCTTCAGAATGTACATGAGAGACACAACTAGGCCACGCCTCCTTCGGTAAAACTGACAGGCCCAGCTAGTCCATGCCTACTTTAGTAATAATAATAACAGTCACAGAACAGGCATAGCAGACACAGAAGCCACACCCCTTTCACTACAACTAAGAGATGAACTTCATACACATTCACGTTTCATACAAACGTGTAAAGCTGCTTTGCGACAATGACAATTGTTAAAAGCGCTATACAAATAAAATTGAACTGAAACTGAATTGAATTGAAGAGATATTGCTAGGCCACGCCTCCTTCACCACAACAGAGACCGAACTAGGCCACGCCTTGTTCACTAATTATAACAAGCAAAAAGCAACGCTTCCTTCACTACACCTGAGAGTCACAGGTAGGCCACACAACCTCTAGTGATAATAACCTGCACAGAAGCCACACCTCCTTCACTACCAGCACAGCTAGGTCCCACCCCCCTTTAGTAATAACTAGCATAAGAGTTTGTAGAAATAGTTAAAAGGTTAAAGCTGAAAATAATCTGCTAAGCTTTAATGTAATCAGTGATATTATTATTTCAGGTTGAATCATAGATGAGAAATGGAAAAAGTAGATCGGATAAAAATTTTTAAAGTTTTGCCTTAAAACGACTCCAGCGTGTTCAAATTCACTTATACCACTTCAGCGCTGTTATTTCAGCCAAAGTGAAAATATGAACTAATCCCAGTAAAAATATTCACTTTATCTTTTCTAATTAATATCTATTGGTGCAGGTGTTTGTTTACATTGAGACAGTAGCGCATTAGTAACTTATTTTAAAGTAGATTATTACATTTACATGTTGGCATTTGGGAGACGCTTTTATCCAGAGCGACTTACAAAAAGTGCTTTGAAGTTCCTTACACTGGGTTACTAGGTTACTAACTATGTGCCATCAGTCAAACACTGTTGGGAATTTTTTTTCTTTTTTTATGGGGGATTAGTCTAAGTATTATTAAATCCACCGCATAACTGTTGATAACATCGCTTTTACTCAACATTCTGATTTCACTTATTGTGCAGGTTTAACATCAGGCAGAGATCGAAGTACTGCAAAAGTTTCAAGTTTAAGTTTTGTGTGATGCTGCGACAAAATCTGGCTGGACAGACATTTATTTTCTGCGATATCCAATGTATGAAACGTAAAGATATCATCAAATGAGGGAATTCTGACCAATGTACAGACAAAACCTTTATTTTATTTATGTAGATTATAGGCACAGAAGCCACACCTCCTTCACTACACCTGAGAGACACGGCTAGGCCACGCCTCCTATACTATTACTACTACTAATAATAATAATAATAATAATAATAATAATAATAATAATAATAATAATAATTAAAGGCTCAGATGCCTATAAAATTTGTGTGAACAAATCCATATAATTCAGCAATGGATTATTAACACACTGTTGACTGTTTATTAAACAATGAGATCAGAGCAGACTGTGAAATCCCACCTGTGACTAATACAAAGCGCCTTATTAGCAGTTAGCAACTCAGCTAGCTACAGTACTGGATTAGCAGGGAAAGAGCTTGGGCTTTGAAAGTTTTGGTGTGAAAGTGGAGGTGTTTCACTGCCCTTTTACTGTGTAATGATGTTTCTTTGCCTTTTTCCATGTCAGTACCAAACCATTTGATACTCATTCACTTGAATGACAGACAATGCTAATCACTGCCGAGATGTGGGAACAACATGGAACAACATGTTCACTGTCACCTGCTGGTCTGATTAACCTGTGTGTGTGCGTGTGAGTTTGGAAAAAAGAACCAGCCGACTGTGTTTAGTATAATTACACGGTTATTACTGTTTACAGGCGGACCCGGAGCCCGGTATGCTAATTTGAAGATTAAACAGACATGAAGGAGTGTGCAGTCAGAACTCTGTGAAG
>JAOVVB010140437.1:0-26207 GCA_028570985.1 Heterobranchus longifilis
ACTTTCAAGACTTTGTATGAACCCTGATAAAAGCAGCAGTTAAAAAGCTTCAAATGTGAACACCTGTTGTTCTCAAGAGGAAATGTTGGAGGGAAAAAAATCTTTTTTTCAGCCATCATATTTCCCAGAAAGTGTATGGGAGAGTCATGTGGAGATGCACACTGGAGCCAGTTTCCTCTCTCTGGGTAGAAGAGGAGTACCGTTACTGTTTAAACTGGCCTCTCGCTGGGATTCGGACATCCTCTGGCCCAAGAGACCAATATATACACTTCCAGTGTAGCAGAAACCATATGTAACGCCCCATGCTATTGACTTCACGTTAAACTGTACGTGTGCCTTTAAATCATAAGGTATCAAGCAGCATTTTCCTCGATTCCAAATCTATTTTGATAATTGATTCAAAGTAGAGCTTTGCTAACGATGTTTTATGAAAACATGAAATAACGTTTATGATAGAGATTCAAGTGTGTGTGGTTTTAGTGTGCAGTGAGAAATGTAAATGACTGCAGTCTTTCATTTATGGATATATTAGGTTGTCTATTTTATAGATATTTACTCTGAGAGGTGATGTTGGCCATGGCAGCATCAACATTTATAATTGCCACATTGTCTAAAAAAACGCCCAGGACAATATCCAATAAATGGCTGTAACTTACTGAGGAAAAGGTGTGTTTGCACCAAACTTCACGTGAAGTTCCGAAACACTTAAATACAACTTTCCACATAAAAAAAAAAAATCCACTGGTTGACTATGGAGTTATTAAACACAAACTGCGTTTATTTTTATGTCAAATCTTCTCATACAAAGGTGACTTTACACCGCACCAGAAAGAAAGGGTAGTTTCCCCTAAAATCATACGATGTATAACACTTACTGACGGAAAGAATAAGCTCAGAACTGGCAAAAATATAAAACTATGTCCCAGTGTTTCTTTGTCCTAAGAGAGGTAAAGTAATTGTTCATGCAAAAATGACAGCCTCTTTTTTCAGCCTCTCAAAGATGGAGATTTCCTGCTTTTATATCATAATAAACTTGAATATCTTTGGGTTTTAGACTGATAAAACAAAACATTTAAAGACATCACCTTGGATTTTGAGTAAATGGAATGGAGACTATTTTCTGACATTTTATAGACCAAACAACAGTCGATTCATCGAGAAAATAATCAGCAGATTAACTGATAATGAAAACGATCGTTACTTGCAGCCATACCTGCAGCAGTGAGCAGCTCTGCCAACAGCAGGGATCAAACCTCAGCTGTGCAAATACTGCAGCAGCTCTAAAGATCATAGGGATTTTATATATTTATAATCCATTTATGATGTCTTCACTGACTGCAGATCTCACCTCTGCACACACACACACACACAGACAGACACACGCAGACAGACAAACAGACAGACACACAGACAGACACAGACAGACAGACACACACGCAGACAGACACGCAGACAGACAGATCTGTCTGTGGATTGCATTGTTCAACAAGTCCAGTCAGGAAAAGCTGTTAACGCGGGGGCCAACTTCTGCAAAACTCTTGCAGCAATGAATTACAGCCCAAAGGAAAGTTTCACTCGGTGCAGTGATATTTCAGTTGTGACTTGCAGCCCTGCGGCTGTTTTTCCAGCATCATAATTCAGCTGTGAGTGTGAGGCTTGCAGCCTGTGTGCATGTGGACACAGTGTTGCAGCAGCTCTTACCTGTGATATGGACATGTTCAGGTAGAGAAAGAGCCCCGTGGTGGAGGCGATCTGCAGCACCACCACCACGATCACCACCATCGCCACCCACATCTTGGACGGCGCTTCCCGGCGCCTCGTCCCGCTCGGCCCGCCGGCCGGGACCATCATGTAGGTGGTGGACTCGCTGCTCACCGATCTGAAATAATCCTGGTGCTGCTGCTGTGCGCTCGGAGTGGCCATGGCATTCCCGACGCATGAGCAGACCATAAAAACCAAGGGAACAGCAAAACAACAACAGCCCAGGCAACAACAACCTCCACAGACTTGGCCCGAAAATTGGAGCCAAATTAGATCTCCATGCGTCCGCTGCCAATTGAGCTTTTCATGCAGCGAGGAGAGGAGAAGGGAGGAGGGGGGAGAGCTGCAGGGCGAGCAGCCAGGAGAGGACCTGGACGTTAAAAGTTTTGAATCTGTCCAGTGTGTGCTGAGTTCAGCGTGCTGCTGCTGCGTAAAGTGGAGCTGCTGGAGGAGGCAGCGCAGGACTGATAGGCTGCAACCCCGAGAGAGAGAGAGCAGCAAAGAGGGGGCTGGCTTAACCTTTTCATCACCCTGGAGCTGCGGAGGAATGCTCTCTCTCTCTCTCTCTCTCTCTCTCTCTCTCTCTCTCTCTCTCTCTCTCTCTGATAGATAGATATTTTACTCATATCTTGTATCATTATTTGCCCACATCCCCTTGGAAAGTGACTAAAATTGGTATTTTTTGCAGCTGATATCTCAGAATTTATATTCTTTTTCTTTTAGAACTAGAGATTTGCAAATTCACCCTATAGATAAAATATAATAAGTCACCCCTGTTACTGCAGAGTAAGACGTTTCTATGCACCACAAAGATTTGATGCATTTATATTGTCTCTGTTAAAGGCTAAATCTTCATAGTTTCTTACCCATAAATATCGTGATGTTTTTGTTGTTCTGAGACAGTTTGGTTGGTCTGGATTGTTTCTTGTCCCGAGCTTCAGTTTCAGGGTGAGCTGGCAGAGGGCGCTCTCTCTTTGTTTCTTGTCACTTCAGGAATTTGTAGAGTGGATTGAAAAAAAAGCTGAAAAGCCACACAAATGAATCAGCATAATTCTGGTGATTCATTGTTGAATTGTTTGTCATTTTTTAAGCAAAAAAAGACACAAATTCACTTATTTTAGCTTCTTAAAGTCTCAATAATAATAAAGTGAATACATCTGGGTTATGGACTGAGCAAAACAGGCCATTTTCACAGTTTTTATGATATTTTATATAAACTATTAATAGCTTAAATAATAGTCAGATTAATAAATAAAGCAGTCATTTGTTGCAGCACTGGATCAAATTGATTACATTTTGAAGAAAAGGTCTCTGCACCCTCTCTCTCTCTCTGTTCTCTGAGCTGCTCCCTCCAGTGTTTGCATGCATGTCTGTGGCCCATTTTACAGCTTCACACTGTTGGAGAGCAAATATTTGCCCAACACCCTCCAGTTTATCACTGTGAAACAAGTGTTGCCACGATTAAATATTTAATATGAACTTCACTTCGCAACAACATAACAAAGCTGCACACGGGCCGCTGACTTCATTGTTAGTGGAGGAGATGAAACCCCACGGAGAGATGACTACATCTAAATGTTATGCAGACAGTGTATTGCTGTATGCCCTAAAGCTTCCCATCCTGTCTTAAATCACCGTAAAATAGAGCAGTGAGTCTTTGGACACACAATTATTTTCCCAGGCGGACTCTAAACCAGTGCGTCCCAAACTTTTTTTAGACCATGGCACCCCTTCAAAGTCTTTGTCATGGCACCACAATTATATTACTATTATTATATCACTAAATGAAGTTAAATAATATAGGCTCATTCACAGTTTTACAGTATTTAACTTAAAATTAACAATATGTATTTCTTTCATTTTCTTCTCAATTAAAATGAGCTTCTATATAAGGTGTACAAGGACAAACAAACAAAACAAAACCTGTCTTGTTTTCACCAGGGAGGAGAGAGACACATCACACATACATGATGTCAGTTAACGAGCAACAGTGGACATCAGCCGATTATCTCAGATCACAAGGCCGAAACATTGCAACTTTTTTCTCAAAACATTACAACTATTTTTCTTGAAGCATTACGACTTTTTTTCTAGAAAAATTACAACATTTTTCTATAATTTTTCCCTTTTTCTCGAAACATGATGACTGATGCAGATCTACAAAAGGACCAAAAACAAAGATGCTGCTTGGTGGTCCTGTGCACTAATGTTATTTTTTATTTATGTACGTTGATATATTTCAGAAATAAAGAGATGCTGCTATCTGCTGAATAAGTGTTAAATTAATGCTAATTTAAGTTCAGCAATTTTAAATTGTTGTAGGCTATTTTATCAGAACAAAACAACCCAAAAAACTAAATCGGCGCTGTAAATCAGCCGCCCTGCTCTCTAAATATCGGTATCGGCATTGGTCATTGAAAAACACATCGGTCGACCACTAATATTAAGACAGAGAAAGTCTGTTTATAGGGTGGGCAGGTGGGGTGGTGGATGGGTCAAACAAACACAGGACTTTGACCCAGGAGACTGGCGTTTGTGTCCCATTTAAAACTAAAAGTCAACGTTGAGTTATTTTAACAAACATCACATTCTACGTCACATGCGTAACTACATCATGTGTTTTTGTACAGAAGTGAAGTACATATACATGTACTGATTTGAACCCAAACCACAATCTTTTCCTAAACCTAACCAAGTAGTTTTGGTGCCTAAACTTAACCCGTTTCTCAACGTTAACCGTGTTTAAAACTGTGACGGTTTGGATGATTAGGTACGAGGATGTGTTGATCTGCCATGGGGACGATAATTTAGGAAACGCTCCTGTGAGTCATATTAGAGGGTAGGAACAATCGACACATGTGGTCATATGGGTTGGAGGACTTGTTGGATTCACGTTATTAAAAACACAAACAATTATAGGATAAATCTTGTGGCAGCTTTGGCCCGTCCTCAAGGCACCCACTTTGGGAACCACCAATCTAAACAACAGCCTTTCCTTTGTTTCCGTCACCACAAACATCTGGTGAGCAGTCTGTGTGTGCCCAGCAGTCAGAGCTGTTTATCAAGGATGGGGACGAGACGAGCTCGGGTCGCCGGCAAGTCAGACATCTATGGACCATCAGAGGGCCACAGGAATTTTCTACAGTTCAGACTGTGGTTAGGAAGGACCAGTTTCAAAGCCAAGTCGAGTGAGACTATGAGAAAGTCAAGTCCAATTCAACGGCAAGCTCAGAAGAAGTGACACTTTTGTGAAACTCTACAGCATCGTGACCCGAGACCTTCTTCCGAACCCGAGCCCATTTGCCTTGAGAATCTCGAACCCTTTTTCGATTCATGAAAGCCGGTGTGGTCCAGAAAAATGGTCCCAAGTCAAGATCTCCTCAAGGAAACTCCACCTGTGGCCTGCAGATGTGAAAGGCACCTGTCCCACTGACCGGGACTCGACATGCCTGTACTTCCAGTACGAGTCTTGGTGGTCAGGACGGGGGGACGCAGGTGGGACGCAGGTGGCACGGAATAACATTTGGACTGAGATAAATATGAAACAACAGATGGTTAAATCCACAGCAGCTGAGAGAAGAGTCAATTTGTTGTTGTGGTTGTTATGATTGAATTGACATGGTTTGAGGTTTGAAGTCGCCTCCTTGAGGGCAGATTCTGCCACAACTGTGCAAGGTCTTTGTCTGGATGATATTTCAACACCTCATGGTCATAAACAGCCAAATCTCTGACTCTTTGCCAGAGGAGGATACTTTGCACCTGCTGCACTGATGCATCCAGCCAAATCCTTGCATGTACAAGTATCCCAGTGAGATTTGCAGATATGCAAATGATAATGTGGCAGACTTGCTATAGAATCTGCTTTCAATTTCCACTTTTCCCAGCTTATCAATCAAAGTCAAACCACTTGATGTTCCTTTCCAGTTTGAGAATAAACTCGTCAGAGAGAAATTCACCACAGATAATATCCTCTGGGATGACCTCCAAAACAAAGATGCCAGAGGGGATGTTTGCTGATGCAATGTGGTGATACTCAATTCAATGGATTGTTTGCAATGGATTCCAATCGTGACAGGTTTTCAGCTCTCCTGGTGAAAATATGAAGTGCAGAAATGTGGATTATGATGCAGGAAAGACTCCATGCATCATTTACTTGGAGCTTTCCTCTCATGTTTTACCATTACCAGAGTCACAGAGACAAGACTGCTGAAAAATAAATACCTTTTCCTTTTCTCAGGTTGCTTATTCAGATATCCAGACATTTTTTTCTCTTTTTAGCCATGCTGAGTGGCTCTAAAACAACTGTTGGATGGATTGCCATGAAATTTTGTACAAACACTCATGGTACCCAAAGGATGAATCCCATCGACTTTGCTGATCTTATATTTACACTTTATTTTCACACAAAGAACTTGAAGTACCATATCAAGTACGCCGAACCCAACCCAAACCTGAACATCATTTGTAAATATTTGTCCAGTCCCTCAAATTCCCATCAGCCTCCTCTGTACTTTATGTTTATTGCGAATTAGCTAATGTTAGCATACTATCATGCTAAATTAAGATGCAAATGTTAAATGTCTTCATAATGAGCATGCTGACTGTTTAGTCACTATTTCAGGGCTACACACACTGAAAAAATAAAACATTGGATGAACTTTAAGAAATTGAAGTAATCGATCACACAGACTATTTGACATTGACTCAATGTTATATATTTAAATCAGTTAAAGCTGTTTTTTTTTTAACTCCATGCAAACTGTTTTCTGAATGTTGAGCAAACCTAATTATTTTAAGTTGTCCTAAATTTAAAAAAGAAAATAAAATGTTGTCTTTATTGTCAGTTTAACCTAAAATATTTAACTTCATTCAACCATTTTTTGAAGGTTGGATTATTTTAGTTTGTCTCAACTGAACATTTTTAATTTGATGTCCCGCTCTGGTCCCGCTGCCAGGTTATATTGTATCAAAATGGAAAAAAAAAAAAAAAGGTTCAACCATAAATATAAATTAGAAAGTTTAGTTTAAACAACCTAATCATTTCCAGCTATTAGAATGAGAAAAAACACTTTTTTCATTGCATTCTGTACGTATATCAACATTTAATCTTTCTTCTTTACTCTGTGACCAAGGTAGAAAAATAAAGCGGAGCCTCTTGTGACTCATGAAACAAGAAGGTTGAGCCGCTCTGGGTTTGCTGATCCCACCTCACTCAGATTTATGAATTTAGAGCCAGTAGCCAATGGTACCCTCATAAAGTAGACGGATAGGTGCATGCAGCAGCCTTGAAATGCTTTTCTTGTAGCCACGCACACACGTGACACTGAAGATAGATAAGTATCAGACCTTGGTCAAAAAGTATTTCCAGATTTTTGTTTTCCAGTTTCTCTGGCTACTTTATTATGTATGAAAATGCAGGCATTACACATGCGTCTTTTCTGGATCTCTTCACATTCAAAACTGGAAGCTGCAATAGAACATTTGCTCAAAGACGTGTCAGGGCACCACTTTCCCAGACAGAGCACTGGAGCCAGCAGTCCTGTAGTTACAGGCCAACTCCTTTGACATCAACATAATACTCTCTGAAAAGTTTAAACTTTAAGAGGATCAATGTTTAAACATCAAGTTAATCCCAACACTCATCTGAAAAAGAAAATGGAAACAAATGCTACAAATTATTTCCAATGTGATTAACTCAGTAGTGATAAAACGTTTGTCCTGGCGCAGCACTGAGATGCAGTCAAACAAGATCAAGTGTTTTTAAATGAAAAAAGGCCACAAGCAGCAGTAACCGTCAGGAGCGAAGAATACATTTCCCCCTGACGCAAGAAATACTGTGTTTCTAGTACAAGTATTTTACAATAAAAATCACTTAAACCTGCTCTAATCAACATTTTTATAAGAACAATGGATCAAAAGATTTTAATGTGAAATGGGTGCAAACCTGCTCCCTTTAGCTTTATGGAGCGATTCAGCATCTTTCAGCTCATTATTTAGTTTTTGTTGGCCCACAGCTCCCAGGGCCCAGCACCAAACAGCAGACAGACAAAACATTTAGCACATAAAGAGCTGATATTTCCCTCAGGAGTTGGTAGAGACCAAAACAGAGATACAAGGAGATGAGAGGTGGTCAGAAACAGCACTTTCGGTGAATTATAATGTTGATATGCTTCTGGATATGTGAATATCCAACTCTTTGCTAGAGATTATCTTCCCCCGAAAAATGATAATTTGATCGTTGTACAAGCAGCTTATTAAGACCCATATTTACGTTTTATTGGTAGGCAGCGACCTCTAGTGGCCGTAGAATTATGACAGCAGCAAAGCAGGAAGTCATTGAGACCTAGAAAGTCAAACACTGGACTTTGGCCCAGGAGACCAGTGTCCTGCGTGAAACTCAAAGTTATTTTAGTTGTACATAACAAACGTAACTACACGTCACATTCTACGTCACGTGTGTAATTACGTCATGTACTTACGTAAGTGAAGTAACGTAACAAATATACTGATTTTAACCCAAACCACAAAGCTTTTCCTAAACCTATGACCAAACTACGACCGTTTCACAACGTTGTCCAAGTGTTTAAAACTGCGACCTTTATGTTTAGGTATGATGAGGTGTGGATCGAGGGCCGCAAATTTAGGAAACGCTCCGACAACAACGAAAGAAAAATCAATCAACACTGCTTTAAATATAAAACATGTCTACAGTGCGTGTGTTAAACTTGTTAACTTTTCATAAGGTTTCATATTTTACAATCGTATCCTGTTATTTCCCGCAAAAACCTTTTTCAACAAATGGTATATAGAAACCCTTCTGCGATGCATCCTCTGTGTCCTCCCTCAGTCTCCCTCTCTTTCTGGCAGCCAACCACTTAACAACACAACAAGCATTTGTCCAGATGTGCGAGTGTCCCCTCTGACACCGCAGCTGTCCACCCAGCCCTGCAGCTTATCTGCGTGCACGTGTGTGAGTGTGTCAGTCAGTCGGTGTCCCGTGGTGAGAAAACATAATGGCGATCAGCAGTGGGAGGTAAAAGTTCGGACTAAGCATTCCATGACATATTATGTATCAGAGCCAAGGGACGATCACACACTGCAGCCAGGTCAGCGTGTGTGTGTTGTGCTCTGGTTGTCTGCATATGTGTATCAAGTTAACAGGGTTTTGTGGCTCCGAAAATCCTTGAAAAACAGCAGCAGAATGTTTTAGTTTTAGAGTGAAAGATGCAGATGTTAAATCTAAATTAAGTAAGTAAGTCTAAATATCAACAAGGTCACCAAAGATGGATGTTAATGCCACATTCCTGGTGGATTTCTTTGTAACACGAATGCCGTCATGACAAAAGATTAAATAATTGCCAACGTGATAAGTTTCCAGAGTTGTAAAATCCCGGGTATTATAAACCACTGTGCAGTGTTTTGGTATCTTCAAATTCACGGATCTTCACTGAATTTCTTGGATTGTATTTCATTTTCTCACCTGTACTTAAAGCAGCATGGCCCCCGACCTGATGAATTTTAAAGGATCACTAAATTATTACAAATCATGAATGTCTGTGTCAAATTTCCATGGCAATCCACCCGACAGTCGTTGAGGCATTTCACTTAAAAACCACAAATGTGAACTCGGGGAAAAGTTCGGGGATCACCAAAGGCAGTAGGATTCTTGGGACCTTGAATATTGATTTCTTGGCAATCCGTCTAAAAGGATTTGAAATATTTCAGCGTGGACTCAAATAATGGACTGACCAACAGCCATGCCTCGAGCTAGTGTGGCTCAATGCCTTTATGTATGTTATTCATTTGTGCTGAAAAATCCTCGTTGATCCATTTTTGTCCCGCCCAGATTAAGTTGTCAACGGTAACACACACTCCTATTAGTGTGAACCCACTGACTCTGAGTTTTCTCCCACTCATGTTGGGGTGTTTGTGTTTGCATGTTCGAGCACACATGCAAACATAAAAGAGCAAACATTAGTCTCTGTGAACCCAGATTGTAAACCCTCTTCAATCTGTGTGTACTTACTGTACATGTGCAATAACAGATAAACAACACCACTCTTTATTCACTTAGGCTTTTCTTTCATTGAATTTGGCATTTTTATTTCAGTGGCAAACTTAAATTTAATAAAAGAAGAAAAACAAGTTGTTTTTTTTTATTCTCCTGCAGGATCCCATCACTGTTTTGGTTGGCTCCCTCTTCTCTCGGATCTGACTTCAGTAAGTGAGTATGAAAATGAGTTTCTTTTGAGCCAGACTTCATCCCAGATGCCGCTATTCAGCTCAGTCCAGGGGATGAATGAATCACTCGATCTATAAAGATTTTTCGGACGATTACAAGGGGAAATAACCGAATAACTTCCCAGCATTGCATGTGATGTATAGGGCACCATTTACATGTGGTGGGATACAAATACATCACACATTTACAATGCAATTTCATCCTTTGTCAGAGTTGTATTTATAAAAGTCATCTCTTGACGGTGATACTCAAAAATATGTGAAGGGTGTTTGGTTTCAGTCCATAATGGAAAAGAGAAGTGCCATTAATATTCAAAAATAGTCTTTTATTTTGAGTAATAAAGCAAAACCAAGACAAACAAAGCAAGTTATTAACAATGCACATAGAGAAATAAAGCTTCAACAGTCTGGCATGCATATTTTTAGCAAAATAACTTTTTCCCCCAAATATAAAACTGATTTTATTCCAATTATTGTCTGGGAGTCACTCAGGTTAACCTCACTGACCTGTGACGCGGACGATACTCTGGAGCATTGCTCCTGTGATGCCATCTACAGCACATTTATGGTTATTGCAGTTGGATCTCTGTCAAAATTGCATTTAAAACCATTAGAGTTTTCCTGCCAAGGTACTTTTTATCCATCTTGGACTGAAACCATTCCCTCAAGTTCCTCATCCAGCATCTAGATATACAGTTTCCAGGATATACCTGTCATTAAAAGTGCCAGATTTTGTTTTAACTACGAGTCAACCATCTTTTTGTTGGACCTCGGGTCAGTTTTTGCAACAAATAGGTCGTATTTCCCAATAAACTCGTCATCTGGACGAACTTTAACCCAACTTCAGATTATTGTTATGACAGTAAACCACACTTTAATGAGAATGTCATGCACTGGCTGTCACCCTGGAGGTACACGTGTGTGTGGGTTGATATTTTTGTTCTTTTAGTTGCCAGTCCTGACAAGTATGATCCCATTAATCCCATTAAGATACTAGACAAGCATTTTAGCTTCATCAAGGGAGGAGGTGACGATGGTTTCAGCCAGTTGGTGGGCCAGTAGATGGAGATCACTGTCGTCGGCTGTCTGCTCTCTGTTTTTATCACTCAAGACCCAGTCAATGACGTCACATGAAAGAGCCTCCGCCAACGCCTCCATCTTGGCTCCTACTTCAAAGTAGTCTCTTGCCAAATCATCTGTGGACAGCGAGTGCATCAGATGCTCCATTAACTCCACCTGGGGGTCGTTGGCGGCTCCGTCCTCTTTGTCCTTTGGGGTTGGCGGAGGAGGTGAAGGCAGGAAAACCTTCGCCAGGCCTCCTTTTAACTTCCTGGCGAAACTGCGCCTGCTCTTCTCAAGCTCGGGGAGGAGGGGCGTGGTCGGAGGGGCATCGGGGTAGTCGAGGGATCCTACGGCGGGGAGCCCTGACTGGGACAGAGGTGGGGGACAGGGCTGGGTGTCTGTGGAGGTCTGGATTTCTTTGAGTGGATCCATCTCTGTGGATCTGTCAAATTCAGATTCATCCAGATTTGTAGCCTGTCCACTATCCGTCTTTACCCCAGCTGATCTTGAACCCTCTTGGTGATCCTCAACGTTTTGACCTCTACACATTTCCCTCAGCGCAACGTCAACCACTGCTGAGGCTAACTCTTCAGCTAACATCTCCTGGTTTTGATTAAGTCTGGATGCCCGACAGTCCACCTCAGCTTCCATTTGGCTTATAAATGACTGGATTACGTTCTCTGCCATATTTTGGGCAAACTCCTCATGAACCCCAGTGTTTAGGTAGCTTCTCTCGAGGCCTTTGGGAGTGGGCTCTGGCATCTGAGCTCACTGTTTGCGTCGAATTCTGTGAGGATAAAAGCAATAATCTTAGGAAAAGTCATGGAAATATTGCCTTTCCTGGAGGAACCAGAATCTGATGAAAGCCAGTACAAGGCACAAGCGCAGACAAGAGTCCAAAGATGGTTTGAACCACTGCCTCATTCCTATAATTAGTTCATTTTTCTTAGAATTTTGCTTGCCAACATGTTCAGTTAAAGCCAGGCAGAACATAAATATTTCCCCTAAATGGAGAAGCATTTCCCTTTTAGTCTCTGCTGTACAAATATTCCTACATTCCTCTCCTCTTTCAGATTAGAGAAGAAAATAGATAAGATACAAACGCTATACTGTATAAGAAACGGCAAAAGAGAAAGTAATCAAGACGGATGTAAAATAGAGGAAGAAAACGGGGAGAGGCAGAACAGAAAGTCCCCTCAGATGGAAAGTCAGATTGAGGTCTTCGACCACAGCCTGTCACCATATGAGCTGTCGGCCAGCCAGGATGTGACACGCAGGAAGTCCTCGATATTAGATTAGCACAAGAAAACTGTGCTGGCGTCCCCACTCGCAGCAGCCTGACATTTTCTCTCAACTCGAGATTGTGTCGGCATCTGTAATTAATGGAGATAGAGCTGGGTGGAGAAAACAGGAATGAAGTTACATGAAATGTGCTATGTTGTTTATCTGACGACATCTGTATCCATTTCAACACAATGGGGGAAAAAATGTTTGGACAGAAACATGAATGTTTGAAAAAGTCTTTGTTTCACTAAACTGAAGTGTTGATTTTCACATCCAGTCAAAGACTGAGCTGACAAGTGTGTTAATGCAAACATTATGATTATTAATATGAACTAACATGGGAAGTGATACAGCTATAATTTCTCTGTTGTCTCCGGGGCATGGATTCACAAACCTGTGTTGATAGGATTTTCTTTCTTTTTTTTACGGCAGTCTTATGAATAAAATCCAGACTGTTTGTCTATTTTGCCTCTAGGATTCTTGAGAGTTCGATAAGAAGATTGCTCTCATATCTGTATGACGCTCCTGCCACCGGCCGGTTAGCTCAGCTTAGCACAAAGAATAGAAACAAAATCCACCGATACCAAGACCTCTAAAACTCACTAATAAACAGGTTGTACCTCATTTGTTTAAGTTGCACACAAACTGAAGGCAAGTGGGATTCATAATAAGGCGTGCCAGACTATTTCTTGGCTGCACAGACTTGAGGTCTGTTATTGATTTTCTCTTCTAACTAAGAAAGTGAGTAAGCATATTTTCCTAAATGTTTAATTTTTCCTTCAAGCTTTTAATATAATTCTCAAATCAGCTAAAAGGGTTTCAGTGAAAAGATACACATCAAAACATATTCATTCACATGTTAGAGTTAATAATGTTGTAGCTAGCAGACAAATGCATTCATTGCATCAAATATGTTTATTTAAACTACTGAAAATATGTATTTTCCCTCTTTTTAACCTTGTCTTGCCAACTTAGATCACAGTTGCTATAAGTGGGATGTAAATTTTCTGACTGATTCCTTATCTTCTTCTTTGGTTCTACTCTACAGCGTCTGGTTCTACTACACTGAAAAAAATAAAACATTGGATGAAAAATTGAGGTAATCGATCACACAAACTATTTGACATTGACTCAGTGTAATATATTTAAATCAGTTAAACCTGTATTATTTTGTTTACTCCATGCAAACTATTTTCTGAATGTTGAGCAAACCTAATTATTTTAAGTTGTCCTAAATTTGTTTTTTTCAAAGTTGCAAATATTACATTCAGTTTAACCTAAAATGTTTAACTTTCTTCAACCATTTTTTGAAAGTTGGATTATTTTAGGTTGTCTCAATTGAAACATTTTTAATTTGATGTCCCGCTGCCAGTTTATATTGTATCAACATGAAAAATAGGTTCAACCATAAATATAAATTAGAAAGTTCAGTTTAAATGAACAAACTAATAATTTTCAGTCATTAGAATGAGAAAAAAAACACATTAAATGAACGACAGCGTTGTTTTACTTTTTTCAGTGGTGTACTACTACTGACTGCTGCTATTTCAGGCTGAGCATTTTATGGCCATCTTGCAAACAACATGATGGTTTAATTTTATCCTGTCCCAGAATAATTTGATGAATATATGATATAATGCTACAATTATACGCAAATCACGCTCAAAGCAATTTTCTGAACACACTTACCACATGTGGTAACAGTGTCTTTCCCAAACATACTCCGAGAGGTACGCAACACCAGACTTTGTTAACTTCACCAAATAATGTATAGCCTCTTGGTGTGTGTGTGTGTGTGTGTTACGAACTTTACACGACGTGGACTCAGTGGAGTTCAGTATGGACAGAGCCCAGAGAGGAGGACAAGACAGAGAATGAAGCACAGATGTGGAACAAATTACAGATAAAACAAAGAATGTTTTCTCTTGGCAAAGTGACTTGGACATCCTGATGGGCAAACGTGCTCTTATGAGATGAGGATGCTACTTTATTCATGGGTGTTCTTATGTTACACAACCCTGTTTAAACAAAGTCTGTTAATTATGATATCCGTACTTAGAAGTGACACCCCTACAGTCTCTCCTACACGGTGTCCACACACACACACACACACACACACACACACACACACACTAACCAGCACAAAGGTCATTCAGCGCCTTGCAAAATAGTGCAGGAAATGCAAAGCCTCAGCTGACCTTATAAACTGGATTTCTTCCACATTTTCTCTGTTTGTAATGAAATCCAAAGAGATAGCCTTCCACAAGGGAGTAAATGTTAAAGTTTTAGAATCCACTTTTGCTGATAAATTACCTAAAATATCTTCACAATGTATCATCTTTTGTTTTCTATATTGCAAGAAATTGTTAGTCCAAGAAAAACTAGACAGACAAAACAAAAAGGGGCGAATAAACACGCTTTACTTTGTAAAACCTTTAGATTTATGAAGTATGGCAGGTGAAAAGCGCATCTCCTGATTTACTCTGATACCTGGCAAGACGCAGAAGGCATCTCGAGGGCCAACTGGAGAAGATTAAATCCAGAAGTTACGTAAATGTACAACAAAATATGAAAACAATATAGAAAACATCAGATCAACTTACAGTTAGTAGCGATGGTTCCCTGTTTGGTGTCTCCGGTGCAAATGAGTTTACACGGCAATGGTTTGACAGATGAGTTCAAGTTTCACCCACTTCCTGTGTGCGTGTGTGTGTGCGTGTGTGTGTGCATGCATGCGAGAGAGAGATAGTGTTTGTGTGAGTGTTATTTCCAGCAGTTTCATTGACTTTGTGAGCAAATGCATATACATTACAGAAACCTGCATTGGGTTTATAGAAAATCATTCTGCCTTTTTATTCTTGTCCTTAGATTAAGAGACGATGAAGAGATGGTCAAGAGAGGAAGAAGAGGAGGAGATGGACGGCCGAGGTGGAGGAGAGGATGCAAGGGAGGTAAAGCATCACAGATTCAGCCAAATAGCATTTTAAATACAGTACTTTTGTGGTTGATGCACAACAGCCAGACACAAACTGACTGATCATACGTGTCATTTTCTGCGATGCATTACATCCTTGACGCCCTTAATTTAGTGTCCAAACTCCACCCAATGCAATTTCCTCAGCAGCTTCAACTAAATCCTACGAATTATAAAACTATTCTCTCCAAACTCTGATGGAGACACGAGCAATCCTGATAGAAAACTGTTCTCGTGTGAAAGCGTTTTTGTCTTGGATGAGGACAAATGGGGAGGGGGATGAAATAAAAGCAGTGTGAGATGATATCTCTCTGTAGACTTCATTAGACGCCAGATTGCACTGTGTGAACCGCAGGCCTTGAAGCTGCGTCATTAAGAGGACCATAAAGTGAACGCGGGGTGAATGTTTAAACGGACTGAGCCATGGGACTTTGAAACAATAACCAATGTTCGTTTTGGAGTTTAACAAGACTTGATAGTGCATTGAAAGGACATATTCAGTGATGACATCTCTATATGTATTTATATCTATTTATAACAAGGCTGAGATGCACTTTATTCCCGTTATTCAGACAAGAATCAAAGATGCATCTCCCAAACTGCTGCCAGCTTCCCCTCGGTGTCCATCCTGAACTCTCGTCTGTGTGCACAAATGTCCCTCTATTATCCAAACTGTTGCTGCAGTAACTCTGTTGTTCGGCCCCAATAGGCCCAGTGTGTGCCGTTTCTGCTCCAGTTCAGGAAATACTTAGCGGTGTGTCCGTGAGCTCATAGCTCAGCATGACCATTTAAATAGATTTTAAGGGTTAGCTCAGTCCTGTGTGACTGCCTAAAGGCAAATCATGCCAGACCAGCGTTACACAAGCATATTAAAAACAACTAAAACATGTATGAGAAAAATACACCCTGTGACTTTCTATGTAGAGCTGGGGCAACGACGTCATGGCGCATTGCATTGTGGTCTGGATTGCCCCGGGGACCGCCATATTGCTGGGTATGCAGATCTCCGGCAGGCAGACAGCGCTGTATTCTTGGATGTATTTATTGTCAACAACAAACACAAACCATAGGGAGACCCGACTCACATATATGTAATTTAAGCTGTAAAATACCACATTTTCTGATCAAGACTGTACAAGACCACGATTTCAAATACTTTGCAGATTATTAACATTGGCTTCAGTCCTTTTGTGGTTTATTTTGAATTATTTAATGAAAATCGGGTGTGGAGCTGTCTTGATTACATGGATATTTTCAAGTTGACTGAAATGCAGCATTATCCAAATAGTGTGCATGCATGTGTGTGTGCATGTGTGCAGATTGTGTAGATTTCATTTTTTCTTGTACATAAGTTCATGCATAGTAAAATACATATTGTATACAGTACATTATATACATACATGGTGAATTACATATGCACGTGTAATAGTACACGTAAAGTATAAAAACATGTAAACAAGCATAGGCCTCAATATAGAGTATGAATTAAAAAAAAAAAAAACTTGTTTGACAGAGTACTTGTGTTTGATCATGTGCACAAATGTAGCCGATATAATCTATGTCACGTGTATGTCTGTCCTGAAATAATCAGCATGAGCCATGAGGGAAAACATCAATAAAATCCCTACCGTTTAGGTTTAAACTGCTATATGTTAGGATGTTTGAAAGTCCTGTATGCTCCTCCTTCAGGGTTCGTTGGATGTATATCCACGGAAGCGAGGTGGGGGGCGGGGGTTATTTATAAAGTCACTTTTAAATTTTGGAAGGATTCTTCTTAACTTTCTCAATTACATAACATAACAAAATAAAAAATATAACATAATATAACTTCGTATATAGTACTTCTACGCTACTGCTTTGGTAAATCAATAAATGGACCGGGCGGAGACGGTACTGTGAAACTAACGCTTCCAGGCAACGGCATCCCTAGCGACGTCCTGATTGGTCCGCCCGCTCAAATTCCAGCCAATGAGAACGAGGCGCAGCAGATTTGGATCCTCAGCTGAAACACTTTTGTTTGAGCTCTCGTCCATCAAGGAACACAGCAAACCTGGAGTATTTACAACAGTTAAATAAGCTACAGGCGGTTTTCTCGTCCCTAAACTAAGCGACTGAATCAGACCAGCAGGAATTGTGAAACACGGTAAGATAAAACTATAATTTGGGCCATATTTTCAATGCAGAACCGTCACGTGTGGAAACCCCACCCCGGCAAATACGAATATGCAAACGCTGTTTTTAGCGAGCTTACTCAGTTTTACATCTTGGTATCTGCAGCTAGCTAAAACTATTTAACCTGGAAACACCACAGCAACACGCCACCCTGATTTGTTTTTTAAAAAACGACCCGCCATTTTTTGTATTTAGCAGAAAAGAGTGCAGCGGCTGCAGAGTTTGTTTTCGGAGGATAAAGGAGCCAGACATGCCCGTACCGAGGGGAAAGAAAGCCACAGCCCCCGCTGGGAGCAAGATACCCAAGCTTAATGCAACAACGACGAGTGAGAACCAGGTAAAAGACGCACTCATGTTCGTTTAAATAACCAACTTGTTTGCAGAGGCTGTAAACAAAGCAGACATTGCAGCAGCTGTCCCTCGAAGTAGCATGACGCAACGTCAAGGAGACAATGCAAACAATGTCTTTTCTTTTTTGCAGTCTATGCATGGTGTATGTGATTTGTGACTGCTAACAGTATGTGTGTTTGTGCTGCAGGAGGAAGGCCCGCAGGTGAAGAGGTCCTCCTCTCCCCCCCATGGAGCCCCGAAGAAGAGGACTGCCTTTATCGACATCACTAATGTAAGTCTTGGCTTACAGGGTTGTGGTTGTGGTTTTCAAATCCACGCTTAAATCAAAATAAACATAGATGGAGATGTCAGTCATAAAACTGGCTTCCTGCCTACAATTACTATGATGACATCATCATTTTATTATTGCATGTTTCCCACTGGTCCGTGAGATCACAAATCAAGGCCTTGTAAGTTATTGAAAATAGACTCGGGTCATTGAAAGTGCTTGAATTTATATATTTTGTGCAAGAATATAAGTTCTTTTTGATATTTCTTTACTTAACTTTAGTAAACAGGGTTGCGCTGTCTGTTTGTCTCCTGTAGTTGCGTCACTGTTTTAACGCGTCAGCCTGCTAGTTGTCATGATAAAAATTCCCAGTGACTACGTTTACATGCACACAATACTCTGTTTTTTTGCCCTTAAATTACTAGAATGTGTATGTATGCATTCTGGTGCATGGGTCAACACTTCTGAGATGTTGATAGCTTAGTTTCACCCAAGTGCCTTGATAATTGATAACTGATAAGAAAATTGATGAAAGGGTATTTAAAATGTTGTTTTTGGCCCCAAAACACACACACAGTAGCAGGAAGGACAATATGCTGCAGCCCCGTGTCACTCCTTTTTAAAAGATGGGAAATGGCGAGCAACCTTAAAAAGACTTTAAAGGATTTGAAATGTAGACAGAGGCCGGGAAATTATTGGAAATAAAACTGTCACTTTCAGATCCATCAGTATGCAGCCGAGCTCTTTGCTGCACACGTCCTCTGTCGCAGATAATTCTGACAAATATGCCCTCATAAACCTTCCAGGTTTGATTTGTTAAGGTCTGATACTGAGAATGACAGGCCGTGTTTCACTCGCTGCTGTCTGAATGCAGAAGACCTTCTCCCGCCGTGTATGTGTGTGTGTGTGTGTGATTTTGTCTCCACCGTGCAGACAGGCTATCGGTCGTTGTCTGTCAGGCTGTCGGCCCGACAGTGATGGCAGTAAGTCAGATACCGTACGTATCCAACAGCTTGGCAGCGGTCGTCATGTGTGGCAGTGAGAGAAGCACTTTGTCCAACCAGGGTCTGAATCTGGATTAACTGTAATACCATATTATCACAGAAAAACTGCACACACACACACCTCCATTACTGCGTCCTGCACTGATGTCTGCAGTGATGATTTAAGATGACAATTGAAAGTCTTGACTGCTTCCACCCTAAGGCTGCTAAACCTAAAATGTTATGTAAATGTACAGAATTGCTTCTGTGCATATGTGCATCCATTCTAATATGTTTTTGTTTTATAACCTACAACTTTGCTACGTTTCTGCCTGGCGTCCACACTACTCTGGTGTATTTGAATCCCTAAAAACAGACTTTTGGAAACCCAGCTGCCCTTGTTTTTAATTTGAAAACCGGTTGCGTTTTAGTCTGGTCGGTCGAGACTTCTTAAAACCATGACGCAGACACCCATGTTCTCTTCCCATCACATGACCCTTTTCTGGAAGAAAGCAAACGACATCAGAATCAGAATTGTTTTTATTGCCAAATGTACAAGTATATAAGGAATTTGTTTTGGTGCTACGGTGCATAAGTTCTTATTTGAGCGATTTGCAATAATTCCTGTGTCCAGAGGTGTTATCAGCCCTACACCGTGTTTTACACCGGCGCGGTCACGTGATATGTTTTCAGGTGTGTTAATTTGGTGGAGACTATTTCTGAAATGGTGCTAAAACACTTCAGATCGTTTTTGTTTTAAAATGACAAATGGGACGTGGACGTAGTCTCATTCGGCCTTCGTGGACATGGCATTTGTTAATTGTAAACATTTGTGTAAGTGTGTCCCTGCTGGCCACCGTACACTCTCTGTATCCATCAGGCTGTTGTGGTGCGTTCCATTTGAACTGGGAAGTCGGGATTTCAGAGTTCCCAGTCGGAGTAGTGCTGCACGATTAATCATTATAAGATCATGATCTGGATTCAGGCATGTACACAATCTCATTTCTGAAGGACAACGACCATATTTGCTTTGGGGAGTTGTATATTTAGAACGAGTGCTCATAATTATAATAATAATAATAATAATAATAATAATAATGGACCATTTGTACTTCACTCTCACAAAGCTGTAGGAATGTACAATAAAGGATTTTTGGACATCGTCATCTTATCCCACTCACTGTAAACTACTGGTGTTTATTATTGGGAAATAGAAAGTGAGTGATGGAGTGGGTGATGTAGAAATCCTAATCTGACTTTCACTGTGTTTCCAGGCTCATAAAGTCCAGATCAGCCTTCCAGGGAGGAAGAAGGACGCAGCCAAGAAGCAGGTGAAGAAAGCGAGCGCTGCCTCGGTGTCGGCGAAGAATCAAGCCAACCTGAAAAAGTAATGCAGCCATTTTTCTTTTCACTCTTTACCGCCTAGATTTGAATTCTCGCTCTTTCTCCCCGTAGTTCTCTCCTCGGCGTTAATTCGCAGCCTCTCTCTCTCTCTCTGCAGGTCGTCGTCGGCGAGCTCCGAGGGGACGCCCGCTGAGAAGCAAAACACTGACGCAGAGGAGAAGGAAGAGGAGGCGCAGGAGGATGCAGCAGCTCCAGTAGAAGAGCTGGTGGCTGCGACGCCCCCTGCTGCCCGTGAAGTGCCGGCACACCTTCAGAAACAGCAGGTCAGAGAGAATCTGAGAAGATTCTGACACGTGTGAATATTCTGGGAAGGTTTGCAGTTTCCTCCTCTTTACTCCTGTTCTCTCCATCCCTGCAGATTCCAGAGGAGTTTGACATCGACTCTGAGAACTCCGAGGACTGTTACATGTGTCCGGAGTACGCAAAGGACATCTTTGACTACCTCAAACAGAGAGAGGTGAGTCAAAGCAAAGCACCGTTAGCACTTTCCAAAAGGAGGTTGAGCCGTGTTCCCGGGATTTAAAGAAGCTCTTCCCAAGGGACGGGACAATAATCGTTTTTATCCTAAATCACGATTAAAAAAACACTCATAAGTTGATTGTGGTGAATATCCTTTATCAGGATAATCATGAATATCCTCATGAATTGACTGCAGTTTACTACAGTGTGCTATCTGTGATGCAATAACAATATTTGTTTCTTAAAAAAAAGTCATAATGTTTCAGAAAAAGTCACAGTTTTATGAGAAAAAAATCGTGATGTTTTGAGAAAAAAGTTGCAATTTATTTCTCGAAAAAAGTCCTAACAGAGCAAAATGTAAGGTAAAGTGATTCCAGTGTTTTAGCGCCATTTTGAGAGTTTTAAGTGTATTTCATTGATTATCTGGATAATATTGTGAATCGCGATTATTTTGGCCAGGAGAATCGTGACAAGAATTTTCCATATTGTCCCGTGCCGACTCTTTGCTTTCGGTACAGCATGAATGTATAAGTGTCGTGTGCAAAGCTCATCTGATCTCTGGTGTGCGTGTGCGTGTGCGTGTGCGTGTGCGTGTGCAGGAGAAGTTTGTCCTCTGTAACTACATGCCCATGCAGCCCAGCCTCAACCCGGAGATGAGAGCCATCCTGATCGACTGGCTGGTGGAAGTCCAGGTCAGTTCTCCCTGTAGCTCGTGTTAAAGGTTTAACATGGAACTGACGCATTAAAATGTCTAAAACAAAACCAGAGAAGTCGGAGGCCTTTCTGATACTGGTGTCGGAACAGCTCTAATGTTGACGGTGTTGTGTTTACGTGTTTGTGTAGGAGAACTTTGAGCTGTACCACGAGACCCTGTACCTGGCCGTAAAGATGGCAGACCACTACCTGTCCCGGACTCCGGTCCACAGGGAGCTGCTGCAGCTCGTCGGCTCCACCTCCATGCTCATCGCCTCCAAATTTGAGGTAAAAACTCACAGCGTACAAATCAGATCAGGTAGTAGTTTGATCACATTAAGTACAAACCACAGTTTATTACAGATGATGTATTAAATCTGAGTATTGGAAGATTAATGAATTGTAATTCTCAGTTTTTGCGTGTGATTTATTTTTTTTGTCCCTGGCTTTGCTAAAGTTCACTAAGCCTGGCCAGCGGGTTTTATTCTGAAGAACACGAGTAGAAAAATGAAGGTTAAGAGGCTCACAAGCTCATCCAGCAAACATGAGCTGAGACCATGACCATTACTGAATTAACCTTAAAAATCCCAGATACAATATAGAAGCGAGGATTCCACTTTTACTGTTTCTCCCGACATCCGTTTCACGTTTTATTTTGGCGATCCTGCAGGAGCGCAGTCCGCCGTGTGTCGACGACTTTCTTTATATCTGCGATGATGCGTACAAGAGGGAGGAGATCATCTCCATGGAGGCCAGCATCCTGCAGGCTCTGTCCTTCGACATCAACATCCCCATCCCCTATCGCTTCCTCAGACGCTATGCCAAGGTACATGTGTGTGTTTTTATTATTTTGCATGACTGTGACGTGTGCAGTTTGCTAACTGCAGCACAGAGACTTCCTGCTCCTCACAGTGTGTGTGTGTGTGTGTGTGTGTGTTGTCCTGTCTCTGCTGCAGTGTGTGAGTGCGGGCATGGACACGCTGACTCTGGCGCGCTACTACTGCGAGATGAGTCTGCTGGAGATGGAGCTGGTGCCCGAGAGAGGCTCGCTGCTCGCCTCAGCCTGCCTGCTGTTGGCGCTGGTCACCAAAGACCTGGGAGGATGGGTGGGTTGAGTTCACATGTAAACCTGCACGTCTGTACTCCTCTGTTTCGTACAAAGTCTTGAAAGTTTGGAAAATGCTTGATTTTAACAGTTATGTTTTCAAGGTTGGGAATATGCTGGAATTCGAAAAAATACTTCTTGAAAAAATGTCATATTTGTTTGTTGTCTCCTGGTTTTTCTGCTCTTTTTCATCCCTGCTCATCAGCTGCTGGAGCGCAGGTGGATTTTGTTAGCACTTTAGCAACACACCAGGTTTTAAGGACAACCGGCCTGCTAACGAAAAATATATAGAGTGGAGCCAGATAAGTCCTCCTGATCCTCTGCTCTGGAAATGAACGAGCATTAAATAATCATGATCAAAACATACAATCAAAGTTCATGTGAACAGCTGGTAAAATAAACAAAGTGATAATGAACAGTGTTTTCTGCGAGTATAAAGGATTTCTGTAAACTTATTTTTTGCATTTGTAGTAACAATTTAGATGTGATGATGAAGGCTTTAAGAGGGTTCCTGTAAAGTGCTTTAAAAGTGTTCGGATTTTACACCTCAAAAGCTCGACCAACCCTGAATAAAACACTACTTCTTTCCTTTACGACATATTTTACTATGTATTAAACTTTGATCGTATTATCTTTATAGATATAACTTTATCAGAGCCTCTGGGATTATGAGGAGGAAACATCGAGCAGCAGCATGTAACGTTTGTGGTCTAGACTCAGGGTCAGGGTCACTTTTGTTCCCAGATATTTGATTCGATATTGTTGGTTTTTGGTGTCAAAACTTAGTATTCCTGTCTAAAATGCAAACCATAACAATCATGAGAAAACGTCAGTGAGCAGCTCTCCTTATTGCAGATCAGAACATTATAACCGCTGCGTAGTGTTAGAAAGTGATAGAAACAAACCTGCCGCACTAAAGGAGCTCTGAGTTGATGAAAGATGTGAGCGGTGGTCCGCTGGCTCTGAAAGTGAAATAGTTTGAGATGTTTGTGCTGTGCGCCAGTTAAAGTCCTGAATTTCCAGCCTGCAGCTCTGCCTGGAGAACAACCCTCCTCCTTTCAATTTAAATGCAAATTGTTTTTCTATGTAAATGTGACTTATCATTGCAGCAGCAGTGCAAGAGGGCAGCTGGGTAATTTCATTTTGTTTCCAGGCCCTCTCCAGAATCGCCTCCAATTTAGAAATGATAATGTTTTATGTAACATATTGAAAACGGCAGAGACCGAGTAATGAATTAGTGTTCTGTTTTTTGTTTTTTTTGCATTCGACACGGCAACATTGTTTTGTTGACATACACATGTCTCTGTTGTGCTGCAGAGTCCCATCCTGCAGTTCCACTCCGGCTACCAGACGGCAGATTTGGCGCCGGTTGTCCAAAAGCTGCACCAGATGCTTTCAGCTCCTCCGGACGATAAACTGAGAGCCGTCAGGAACAAGTACTCACACAAGTACGTTTAATCCTTCACCTTCTGCTCATTTTCTTATTGAAAACTGTTGGACGTAACTCGTCCTGGATTAGGCGTCTCTCCTGTTTAGTTTCGGTTTGTGCTAAAAACAAATCCACGAGATGTCGCTCTCTTTAAATAGTTTCAGTTTGCCTCCTACAGGAAGTTAGTAATCTAAAACAATCACTCCAGACATTAACGCTCTGTGTGGTGGAGTTTTTAAAGGTAGGCATATTAAAGTTCCAGAGGTCTTACTGAACAGATATATGTAACTTTATACAACAAATAACAACAAGAAATGCAGTCAAATAATCTTCTCAAAACACCAAATGATTGATTTGTCCTTCTAAGCCAATTAAAATGCACTATTAGTTATGAAATAAAGAACATTCATTGTTGTTAATAGGATGCATTTAATGTTGTTCCATTATATGCATGCTGAAATAATTTCATAAGTATGAATTTATTATAATTAATTCTGAAAAGATGCTCAACCAAAAGGCTGAATTGCCATTTACTGATAAAGTAGAGATTCTAAGGTAATAAATGTACCATTTTTATGAAGTTAAAAGAAAAGAATATCTTTGGATTCTGGACAAAACAAGACATTTAGAAATGATGGACATTTTTCATGATTTGTTTGACATTTTATAGACCAAATGACTAATCGATTAATCAAGGAAATAATCTGCAGATTAATCAATAATGAAAATAATCACTAGTTGCAGCTCTGTTACATTATATAATTGATAAAGGTATATCCGTTTGATTTTTCACTATTTCTGAGATGTTTTTTAACGTACTGTGATGGTAAATATCCACTAACTTACTACGAGCATTACAACCGTACATGGTTTGTAATTTCTATTCTTTCTTTCTGTTTTACAAACACCATGCACGGGCGTCTTAATATCTTACACATTTCAGAAGATTAATGTGTTCTTTAATATCTTTCAGAAGATTAATGTGTTCTTTAATGTTTTTCAGGGTGTTTTTTGAAGTGGCGTCCCTGCCGCTGGTTGCCATCGACGTTTTGGACAAAGCTTTATCTCAGTGAGATGTCGCCCCCCCCCCTTTAGCCAGTCTAAATTGAGTGAAAGTATTTAAAAATTTTCCCTCCAGCCTGTATATAATTTGTTAATATGTTTAATATTTATACGTGTAGTCTAGCCTGTCTTTTATATAATATTGGAAATAAATGTTTAATTCCAGTTTGTGATGGAAAAGAGTTTTATGTGGGCATTTGTTATTAAGAAGGTTTTGCCAGTTTATTATGTTAAGGTTATTAATGACTATTTTAGTGTTACATTTGAGTGCACTGTTTTTGGCATTCATTTTTATAACTTTTCATAAGAGGATAAAAGCAAACAAATCTTAATTAATTAGTAAATTGTAAGCTTTGTTTGTTTGTATAATTTAAAAAGTAAGTTTTAAGATAATGATGAGGTGGAGAAGTTAGTAAATGCTTTGTTTACTGATGAGTTCTGCACCGGCCCACACGTTTTTATACATATTGTTGAAGTTATCAGGTATGCATGTGTGTATTTCCATAAGTTGTACAGCGTTTATCATGTTAATATTACTGCTGTTTGTCTAAAAGACGACCGGGTGATGCTGTGCTGTTTTTTAAATGGCTGTCATGCGCACTCTTAAAATAAAGATGTGATTTTTTTTTAAATGTTTGATAAACTGGCTGTTCATCATTTGGTTAACAGGGTTTTTTTTTATTCCATTTAATCATGTCTCCTTATCTGGATGCAGGAGCATCTTTTAAAGCTGACGTGTGCAGGATGTGATTACAATGTACGGCCACCGGAGGGCAGCAGTGCACCACGTTACTGCAGACTCAGGTACTCATTATATTATTATACTGCTGTGAGTCTATTATCATCATCATATTCTTTACCTTTTGAAACAGTAGTTGGACATTCCTGCAGATCCTTAAAAAGTCTTAAAAGGCTTTGAATTCATTATTTCGAAAATTCATAATTTGTATTAAAATGTC